>VWZV01007382.1:1507439-1737667 GCA_013397155.1 Irena cyanogastra
ACAACAGAATATATATATACAACAGAATATTGTATATATATATATACAGTATATATATACACAATATACAATATATATATACAATATACTGTATATATATATATACAACAGAAAACAACAAAAAAACCTACAGAATGTGGCAAATTTTCAGAAGCTTTCAGCCAGCCCGGCCCTGTTTTCCCCTCTCGGTGCAGCCCTGGCCGCGGGCAGCAGGGGTCCCCGGCAGGCTGCGGGAGGCAGAGGCCGCAGCGATTCACTCACAGCCGGCAGGACGCGCTCCATGCCGGCCCGGAGCATCCCGGGGGGTCGGGAAAAGGGGGTTCTCCCCTTCCAGAAGCTTCTGCAAACTCCTACAGGCAGCAGCAATTCAGATAATTACCCACTCCTTAGCGTGGCTTAATCCCCGCTGTCCATCTCTGCTCCAACAAGTAGGAATGAGAACACCTCCCCACATGAGACAGCGCCTCACACTCCCAGCATCCGTAAGGAATGATAAAGGGAAAAATTCACTGAGAAGCCTAAACCCAGAACACATTCCTATAGAAAACGGCCGCTATTCACAGTCCGGCATCGAGGACCGACAGTGGGATTCCGCCTCCTAAACTTCGGAATGTGGGAGGATTCCTCCCAGAACAAAGCTGCCAGGACCTGTGGCTGCGGCCTGCCCTGGACTCCCCGGGCCTGCCTCTTCGCCACCCTGAAGACATTGGGGTGCCGTGCTATGGAAAAGGGCCGATGTCCGTAGTCACGTGCGTGTTGCCAGATGTCGGATTCCAGCTCCTAAAATTGCAAACATCAGACACCAAATCCAACAACTTCCAACACCAAATCTGCCAGGACTGATGGCTCCCAACAAATGCCTCTAAACTACCCCCAATAAATTGTGTTTCTGGCTTTTCCTGCCTGCGGAAAAGGGCTGATATTGGTTGTCAGGCACGCATGGCCCTAAGTGGGATTCTGTCTCCAAAAATTTCTAATGTCATGGGATTTCTCCCAGACCAAAGCTGCCAGAACCAACGGCTCTGGCTGGCCTTGGACTCCTGGGGACCTCCTAGAAACTTCCCCCAAGGCACTGAGTTCCAGGGTTTAAAGCCTCTATTCCTCCAAGGCCAGACAGAGTTGTCAGTTCTGGTTAGATAAGGTTGCTCAGGGCCCCACCCAAGCTGGCCTTGAACACTTCCAGGGATGGGGCATCCACAGCTTGTCTGGGCAACAAGAGGAAGAAGATGCCTGACAGACTAGCAAAACAAACTCAGGAAAGCTGCAGACACAAGCTCTAATAACATTCATTCATTCTTCAGCTTCTTAATGATAAACTTTTATGTTTCATCATTGATCCATTATTGTGACCCCATGCCTGACTTCTGTACATTGCCCTTCCTCCACTCAGGCCAGGCTGTATCTGATGTGGGGCACTTGCATGGATTTCGAGCTGCACAGGGAATGGATCTTTCCTATACATCAAAGTCCCTCAGGATGCCTGTGCTCAATGAATTCACTGCTATATGCTGCCTCATTTCAGACAATGCATTAAATAAATATCTATTTAATTATGAAAAAATACATTTCTTTGTATAAGTGCATACTTCCATGAAATATAAAATAACTTAGAAACTTAAACCAAACCACATCAAAACAGTCAGACAGTTAAAGGAAAAATGTCTGCATGCATTTGGACAGAATATTCTTGTATTACTGTCAAATTTTAGGAATATCACTTCAGTGGATTTTTCTTCCCTCTGCTGTTTTCATCTGCCAGGAACTCCTACTGAGGGCAACCAGCTAGCCAGTGGTTTTGCCAGAGGAGAGCTACTCCTTTCTCAGGAGTTCTGCTCAGCTGCTACAAAATCTGATGGGTGAAAACACTCTTTCCATATCCATACATTTCCTGACAACTTCAGACAGTTTTTTTACTTTCTTGTGCAGTGAAACACTGCAGTCTCATTCCAGCTCAGCATCAAGTAACAGGCAAGAAAGAAACAAATAAAAAGTCTTACCTTATGGTACTGCTGATACTACCTTTGGGGGTTTTTATCAGTTAAAACACTTTCCCTGCTAGCACTGCATAGAAGCCACAATTGTAAGATTTAATGAGACTGATTTAATGAGTCTTGTATTTGTTTTCCAGCAACTGGCAGATTTTCCTTGCTATTCCCCAACTCACTAAAAGGGGTAAAAGCAGGAATATATGACCTTCCTCCAGCTCCTGCACAGTGGCTGATCTGGTTATTTATTGGTTATTTATCTTACTATGCAGTGACAAAATCTGTCAGTTACCATCTTTTGAGCACGTTCACCTAAATTCAACAGAAGGGTTGCACTCAAGTTCTTGTGGCTAAATGATCTGCAAGTAGCACCCACACTGCCTTTATGGTGGAGAGCTTGGGTTTTCTCCCACCCAGGTCTTTACTTCTCATTATTTTCTGCCTCACCACAGCTGGAACAATCATGTGGGCAACGCAGGTCACTAAAAAAAATTGAAAATAAAGACAGCGGGACTGAGTAAAGGCTCTGATTCCTATTTACCCCAGCTGTGCAGGCAGCATTGCACTGCCAGATGTTTCATGGGTGAACCTGGCTAGAAGAGAGACACTGTGCAGTCCTCACCAAGGGTCACACTGCCAACCAAGTCATTGCCAAGTACCACAGGATCTGCACCACAGGGAAATAACAGAAACATCCTAACAGGAAAAACTCCCATTTTAATAAATTCTATCCTGTCAAAGCAGTGGAAACAAATTCATAAAACATCAGGCCTCGTTTGCTCCAGTGCTTAGAGAATTATTCATTTAACACTGTTTCCTGAGGTGACTTTAATTCTCACATTACTCAATAATTTAGCCAATGTACTCTTGGACTGATTATTTTATGAGACAAATTAAAATGATAAGCAGCAAGCCTCTCTTAAGACAACAGTGTTTGATACATAGTTGTTTAGAAGGACTGAGTGTTGCTATTTGTTGTTCATCCTTCTTCTCCACCCACACAAACCTTTTTGTTACTATTAACTTCCACTGTGCTTTGGAAGTCTAGACCTGACAGCAGCAACACGATTTGAGCAGTGCAGACTCCCAGACAGCACAAGAGTTCTCTGCTCTGGCTGTCCCCTGCTCTCTTTGAACAGTGACAATTAATCAGGTCAAATTGTGCCAATGCCAAAGCACTTTTGTGATGGCAGTAAATATTCTGAGGGGACTTGCTTCAGATGGAGACACAGATTCATTTCAACTGGTGGCCTCAGCAGGGTTCAGGCTCAGAGGTAAAAGGCTGTGGGACTAATTTACTGCACATTCTCCATTTCTGCAGGCCTGGGAATATGAGGCCATGATTTAGGAATGAGAATTAATATATTTCACTGATTTTAACAGATGCTGGCCTCATCCTGTCATCTTTATAAGTAGGAACGATTCATTGGCTTTCATTAAAGTACACATGCACTGCGATTTTGTGACAGCATGTCTGCTACATAAAAACAGGAGCAAACTTTTACCTTCCTTTTTTTTTTTTTTTGTAATGTTAGAGTACATTCCAGTATCTAATCAAATAAAATTTCTTTCTTATACTGAACTGTAGGAGCTGGTCAACAGTTCTGGTTAATTCCCTAGACAAGATATTTTGGATTTTTTTTCCTTTTTCTTCGTCTTCACAGCAGATCATTTTAATTCCAGCCGAGACTGAGTGAAGCAATGCTGATTTCCCCAGATGACTCTGCTTTCTTAGGCAGAACCCCAACAGAATGATAATTAAAGGTGAGGAGATAGGAAGAGCTGTGAAACAGATGACAGAGAAAACAATAACTACATTTCACCAGCATGCATCAGCTAGCCGAAATGATCATATGGTTCCTTATTGGCCTCATGCATTTCATTCTTCAATAGATTTCACTAATCTCTTCCACACCTCTTTTCTATGATTCCACAGTGATTGGCAAATTCTAAAATAAGAAAAATTATCTCCTTTCATACTTCTCCCACGTGAGAAACAAAGAGTATCAGTAGGGGAAGAGCCATTTATTGGATTTTAAGAGATGTTACTTCTTGCTACAGGAACATCTGAAATTCCTTCAGGAAGATGTGAAATTCTTTTTAATTTAGAAGTAGCTTTGCTGTGCTGCCAGTGGGAGTCCTATGCATGATCCCAGCAGCCAAAACCTAAACAAAATTCAGCTGACAGATGGGTGGGGTCTGTCTCACTACACTGACAGCACAGAATAAAGACGTGATATTTGCCTGATCCAAGAAAGGGTGCAAAGCCTCACAACACCTTATACAGACTCAGGAACAGAGGAGAACATTACCCACAGTCCCATCAGTGGACACGGAGTAAAATAGACTGTTTTGGTGGCAGAGACTTGGGGGAATGGCTTCATACACTCACTTATCCTGATTCTCAAGTACTTTCATTTCCTTTGAAGGTGCTGCCTCAACACATAATTGCTAACAGCTCTTTACACTTGCAGATATCCTTAGATATTGATGAGTCCAGCCAGTAATTGCCCTCAGAGGTGTCCATGAGAGCTTCTCTGACTATGCCAATTTCTTTCCAATAAAAGATTTTCCATTAGCATCAGAGAGACATATGCTTGCTTTCTTCCCACACCTTGATTACAGCTTTTCAGGGAGTGCTCATGGCAGGCAAGGGGTCGGTGGAGCCACAGCTTTGCAGCACCCATATGGGAAGCACTGCATGGAGTGGTGCTGTCTCATATCCTCTACTGACTTTAAACTCCAAACTGGAATGTACTACAATTTATCCTGCCCTCCAGCTGAGGTTATGGAGGGGCACACTGCTCCTGGGATCATTATTGTTCATTATTATTTCATAATGCCTCCTGGCATGATTTTAACAGCTGCTTGCATGAAGGAACACGTGAAAGTTGGGCCACCTTTGTGCCACCAGCACTGGGGATATGCCTCAGGAAAGGACAGCAAGGACAGGATGCTGCTGGGTCCCTGTGGCAGCAGCAGCAGCATTATCTCCCTGCAAGCTGTGATTGGAAGAATCCCCTTTTAAAAATTGAACTGAGCTAACCGACAGCCAAGCTTGGGTTTGGAGGCTGCAGACTATGGCCTGGTAAAAGCTTGGTGAAGGCAAAAGGACACAATAATGCATAAAGTAAGATAATAGATTGAGACCTTGCTAGAACACATTAAAAGTCATTTCAAAAATAAAATTAAAACCATCTGATAGGCGTAGTGAAAAATACTGTGGAAAACCAGTAGATAAGGATACAGACAATGGGTTGAGAACTTCCTGTATGAATGCACATGTAGTTGTACCAGGAATCCCTTCTACAATCTCCTTTATAACAAAACTAAGAAAGTCTTTTCCTCTTCAGATTGTGTGTTCACATTCCTAGCTCTTCTCTGAATCCCAACAGACTCTTCCAAATAATAATCATTCACATTTATTTTTATTTTATGGACAATTCATGAGTCTGCTCTCATTCAATCTGTTTTAGAAATAGCCAGAGATCCATGGATCCTAAAATTACAAAACATGAAAAGGTTGTGGAAAGTATTCTGTATAATCTCTTGGAGTGAAAAACACAAGTGAAACACAGCATGACTTTATTCCTCTCAGAGAAAAGAGGCTGTCTCACACTTATTCCTGTCAAACTCCACAGGGGCTCAGTACAACAGAGGCTTTGCTGGGTGACAGAAGAGGCAGGCAAGACTTGTCAGCCCTTCTCTGCATGTCCCTGAAGGGAGATGCTGCCCATTTGCAGAAGTGGATGTGCAGAGCAGAAGGAAAGAGCATCCAAACCATATGAGGAACAGCAGGGAATGAGGAAAACTGGGCAAACAGCAAATTTTGGTTCTGCTGCTCTCACTGTCATCATGTGTAATGCATTACTGGCATTACTTTAGAGGAAAAAAGCTGATTTGCAGCTCAGCTGACCTATGTGCAAGACAGTTAATAGTGGAGTATTCCTCAGGCAGCAGAGCATACAGATCATGAGAACCAGAACAGGTTTGGCTGCATTAATCCAGAGCCACTACAAAGTGCACTGGATTCCCACAAAGATCAGTCATTACTCCTTCTGCCCTCCCCAAGGCACTCTTCTTTCCAACAGCCTTGCCTGTGACTGTTTTAAAATCTCACCTCTTGACAGCTGGCTTGTCTTCTGAAAGTCATATCTTCCTTTCTCTGAGAAAGGGCATCAGAAGAAGGGAATGTGACATCTAAATCTGTGATTGCAAGAGCAGAGAAAGGGCCTATAATAGGCAACAGAAAAGAAAAGAAACCGCAGAAAATTGTCCTAAGGCCTCAAATAATTGCACACAAAGATAAAATGTGAGGGGCTTCACACATGCTAAGTGCAGGACAAGTAGCATTTAATAAATTTCTGTCATGCCAGAGGTCACCAGAACCCTTTGGGTGTCAGCAACAATACTTGAGTACGTGAAAAAATATTTAAACCTCACTGGATTTACAGTGGTGGTTTTAACAATAGATCTACCAGATCCAAAAGGACAGATGGGCCCGCAGTGCAGGGTAGTAGGAATAGTCAAGAAAAAAGAATTCTTGGCAGTACCAATTATTCTTAAGAAAATCAGTATATTCTAGCACTTCAGTGAGCAGAGTCATCTGCAGAACAACAACTGTGTTCCAGTAAATGACATTAACAATTAATATATAATTGGCATAAGTGCTCTAAAGTAGTAAAATTTTCATTGGCATGAACAGATATTCTGGAATCAGCTTTATAGATGTTACAGTAAAAAGAACTGGATTTCACAAAGCCCTGAATAATTACTAGTCCCTTGCTAAAAAGTAGGAGATTATTTACAACAAATAGACCAACAGAAGAATGTGACAAGCCAAAACCATCCACTTACAGACAACATAAGATAGGCAGAGTGTTAATCAGAAGACTGGAGTTAGTCAGGTCAGGGTGAACTTTCCATGGAATAAGACATTGATGTAGGTGCCAGGCAAGTTTTTTAATCTCTGTCCCAAAACCAATGGAGGATTTGTCCGATATTTGCTGAAATTACACTTCTAACTTGTAAATTATTCACTATAAGGACAAAACTGATGTTATATACTGTCATGTGGATATTATGTTGTGACCTGAAAGAGGTCATTCAGTGATGAGGTGATTCAGTGATAAGAATAATGAGCAATCATACACTCCAAAGCCAGGGAGCTATAAAATGCCAGCCTTTTCTCTTTCCTTTCATTATTTCCTTTCATCTGATTTAAAACATAGCTCCTTTTCATACTGTTTTGCAGTATTTTCATCCCATTCTAGAATATACATCATCACAAAGTTTACCTGATACATTAAGCACATATTGGGGCTGTTAGAGCACTTGTTACTCTAATCACCAGAAGGTTATTTCATGTTCCTTTTTACACTGAATACAGTGAAAAGGAGGAACATCAAACAGTTTATTTGATATATTTATGGGTTTAGCATAATTACAACCATTGCAGTTACTACAGGGTCTACAGAGCTCTCTCTTTCCTCACTGTGTAATGACAAATTACTGGGCACACACAAAATTCTGCTTTCTGCAAACAGATGTATTAGATGAGTACAGAGGTTATTAGCACCTCACAGATATTCCAGAGTTAGGGTTGCATCCAAATCATCCGGAAATGGGGCATACAATCCTATTTTTCTCCAAAAGAGCTTTAGGAGTTAATTTCCTACCAGCTTAGCAAACCAGCCTCTAGAAATTTCTTACACGTCTCTGCTTTTGCTCCATAATACTTAATAAATGGCCTTTAAATTGAACTCTGACTGATTTGTTTTGGGGTGGTTTGGTTGGGGAATTTTTTATGCTTTGGCAGTTCTACTTTCCTTACTGTTAAGATGCAAGACTGAAAATTTTCTGAGGATGGCGAATAAGAGTCTGAAACTTCTCATTCAAATAATGATACAAATGCAAACAATTCTGTTTGCTTTATTAGTGACCCATCTTACAAACTGCAATATTATATTAAGGTACCAAAATTGGCTGTAAACCAATCAGCATTTTAGAAACCAGGTAGAAAAGATGCTTCCCACTGCTTCTGGTCCCCAAGCTAACTTGGGTGGGTTTAATTAGAGTGTCTGTGCTGGTTTTAGATGTAATCCAGAATCTAACAAATGCCATTCAAACTGGCCTAGCAGGTGGAGTTGGTCTGGTCTATCAGTGCACTTTGACATCATTCAGCTTCAAGAATTGGAAATAATCCAGTTTGCAATATCACTTCCTAAAGCTGTGAACTCAAACATTTAACTTTGAGGCTAAAACCAAGAAGGGAGGAAAATCCCCCCGACTCGATGATTTTGGAAAGGTAGAAGTCTCTTCATTGCTAAGAGGTTTGTTTCTCCAGGAGAAGTTCTGGAAAAGATGGAAAACACTGATACCCTAAATGAATACCCCAGTGCTGAGTCACTGGAGCTCTAAAATATCAATCTGTGAGGCTTCCACCAAGAGAAACCCATTTATTCTTTCTGCCCTGGGAGTCACATGATTTAATAGCTCTTACAAATAGAAAAGAAGATGTAACTGGCTAAGACATAACTTCTCCAGTTTCAAGGCACATGTGGTTGGGGGATTTTTCCTAAATTTTAGATATTTTTTATAACCTTGGTTGCTTCTACTAATACTCAAATATACCTTTTCTATACCAGCTGTTTGTCATCTAAGTAAAAATGTGGGAATAAAGGCTAAAGAGGGAAATTAAACATGAAAGGAGTAAAGGGTTCAGATTTAAATCTTGGATAAATGTGTGGCTTATTATCATTATATCTCAGTGTTTGGTTTGAAATGCATCTTATCAGGGGGAAGTTTCTTCCCATTCCAACTGTTTGTTTTTTTTTTTTAATCTTGGATGCCATTGTTTGTTTAGGGAACCCTGCATTAGCCCTATTATTCATTGGCCACTGCTAAAAATGCCTTCCTCAATCTTTTCATGCTCTTTCCTCTAACCAGTTGGGCCATAATGAAAAAGTGCCTCGGGCTGATGTGCTATCAATAACTGTGCAGTTCAGTTTCAAACCCCTATTAAATCTCTTTTGTAGTGCTGGGACTATTACTTTCCCTCTGTTCCCACTTTATCAACCTCTACTTTAGCTGCAGTGTGTACATTTTTTCCCTTTATGTTGCCTCATTCTAAGACTGGATCCTCAGGCAGTGTCAGCTGGCCTATCCCCATTTCCTTTTGGCCTTCCAATACAGAGCCTGGCTAAATGTATTTTTTATATTTCACCAGATTGTATGTCAAGTTTTCTTTTCTCATAGCAGCAATAAATATTTCTCTGTTAAAACAACTGGAGTGATTTTCTATTACTTAACTGATTTTTCTTCCACACATGGTTCTGACCAGCAGAAATGGACCGAGGGCATCATCAGTGATTAGACTGGACACATTAATATCTTTCAAATTTTTGTTTTCATTCTCATTACTGCCATGTCTCATGGTGCTAAAAGTGGGCTAAAATTTCAAGACCTTAAAATTAAATTTCCATCCAAACTGAAACTTTTCTTTCAGAAAGTTTAATTCACTTAAAAATCTGGGACCATAAACATGCAAAGTGCATCCTGTCATCTTTCAAGGATCACGACACAATTTGGATCAACAAACAAGACAACACGATTCAACAGAAAAATAAATTAAGTTTTTAAGTTACTAAAAATTTCTCAGTTTCAGCATATGCTTTTATAAATCTGAATCATTAAATAAAAATGGTTCTGTGCAATTTGGCAGTTTTGGTACTTTCAACCTGCCAAGAATCATAGGTATGGGAGACTTGGATGACAGAGATAGAATCTTGGTCTTGATATAGAAAACAGAGGAGGAAGTTTCTCCCATGACTATGAAAAGAGGCGGTAAAATGGACTATACTCTTGTAACAGAAAAGTTCACTGAAATAGTTGCAGAATTTACTAGAGAAAAGACACAGTACAATCAGGAAATCAGAAAATAATTCATTTAAGCAGATATCGAGAATGAGATGTAAGAGCAGCAGAACACTGATCACGGATAAAAGGAGGGAGCCCAATTGCATTAAAATTGAGAGAGATAAAAGAGCAGAATAATTGCTAAGGAAGTTCTGTATTTCTAGGTCTTGTTTAAACTGTTTTCATTCCATATTGTATTCAATAAGAAACAGAGAGCAAGCAAAAATCTGGGGTAGTAGCAAAAAGCAAGCCAGCTACGAGAAATTGAACAGAAAGCAATAAAGACAGAAGGTCCAATGGTTATATTCAGCATATTGGAGACATTCCTCAGGGCACACACAGAGAAACAGCAGCACGAGAACAGGGGACTGTGAAGAAAGTGCTCTTGATTAACCACACCTATTCCACAAATAGCTAGACAAGGAGCAAGTTTCACTCATTTAAGCAAGTCTAAAAAGATTTAGGGGGATTTAGTAGAAGAGAGACAAGCAGATCCTCAGCTACACAAACTGACCCAGCACCTTGCAGTGTAAGTTCCCCAAACTGCTGTTACTGCCTGCTCTGTGACAG
This sequence comes from Irena cyanogastra, assembly GCA_013397155.1. Classification (NCBI taxonomy): domain Eukaryota; kingdom Metazoa; phylum Chordata; class Aves; order Passeriformes; family Irenidae; genus Irena; species Irena cyanogastra. The sequence continues at coordinate 1,517,912 of VWZV01007382.1, forward strand.
TTTGTGGCATACGCACACTGGAAAGAGAAAGCTCTGTACAGAGATTTTTACATATGTTTGCAGAAGCACCTCTCCCATCGATCTCCCAAGGCTTTAGAAAACACATTTTATTTCAAGGAACAGTGCAATGAATTTCCTGAGAAGTGTCCTCTCTCCTGACACACCATACTGCCTGTATGGCCTGTAGACGGGGGTGGAGATTAATGCAAAGATACCGGAATCTGTGTTTCAGGGAAGAATTGTCATGTTGGTTTCTTCCTTTCCCTGTTCCAGAGGTAGTCATTAATACTTCCCTACAATGTTCCTTCTAGACTACATCTAAGGTTTAACTGTGATTTTTTTTTAAATGGCTCATTTCCCTCCTCTCTTTCCAGTCTCAGGTGTGGGTTGGGCTCCTGCTTTCTGCTGGATTTGTGGCACACCCCTGTACACATAACTCACTGACTCAAACACAGACAGGCCTCTCAAAAACAGCAACTTCCTGCCTATACCATGCAGGAAGTCCTCTGGGGCCAATGGATGACAATCATGAGTTGTTTCAGTGCTAAATACTATACTGAGCAATTTCCTAATTATTCTAATTGTGTCTTTGATATCCTTAATTAAGTGTGTTTCCAGAGTACAGTTTGAAGCTCCTTTTCCCTGGCACATCCCCTAGCTCATCAATAGACTTGTGGGAAGTAGCTTTACTACCCATAAGTAGACAAGAGTAATATTTCTGTCATTGCCTCAGAGGAAAACGAAAGAACAGAAAACAAACACATGCACCATTTGTATTTAATGACCACAGGGCATTAGCTGGGAACAGAACTGAACTCAAAACACCTCAGACAAGGCTCCACCAAGCCCTGTAATGGGACTGTCAATTAATGTGCTGGCTGCTTTATCTTTTTCCAGACTGCTCTCTTCAAGGCTTTTAACTCCATAGTTTAAAAGCCAAAGGCCCCTGCACTTAAAAAACTTGTGCATGAATGTTGCCCATGTCCCTTTATTAATAACTCCCCTGATGGGCAAGAAATACATGGAGCTTGCTTCTAATGTGATCTCCTTTTAGATTTTTCCTTTCAATACCCTCTGAACTTCTGCTGACTGACTGTGTTTCTTTATGGGAGATAGCAAGCAGAGCTTCTTCATCATTAGTGTCCTTTGATCCTGCTTTCTGTCTTGCCTGTCTCTCCCTCATCCGTTCTGTACATCCTCTAAGTGCCCTTTGATCTCTTGCCATTCGTCTCCCTGTTTCATTCTTACACTAGGAAAGAAACTGCGTATTCCAAATTTTTATTTCCAAATTTACAGGTGGATCTCTCCTTTGGAAATAACCCCTGCATCTACTATAACTTCTAATAGCTTGAGAAGTTGTTTTGTCTCTACAAGCTTCACTTTCTTTTCTTTCACTTGCAGCATTATTTCCTTTGTGAGGGCAAGTTTTTCCAACCTATGTCTTGCTTTGTTCTCCCATATGTTACCCTGAGATATACATATATGAGATATCTGGAAAGATTGCTAGCATTTCTTTTCCCTCCATACATTAATTCTCATTTATTGGAAGGCAGCTGGGGAGTTTGGTTTGGAACCTGGCACACCTCAGCTGAAGCACAGGTGCTGCACATGCACTTCTCACCTAAATACCAGCTGAAGGAAGGTGCAGGAGTGACAGATGTCTGAATTAACCAAACATTCTTACTTTGAGTGGAGAACATGCACTATCCTCTCGAAGTAGCATTTACTGTTATGTACCAAATAATTCTCATTTCACTGCCTGGAGGCTCCCGGTGCCAGCAAAGTTCCTGTTTGGTTTTATTTTACTTACAGAGAGAGCAGAGCAGATGGGGCAGCTCTTTCTGTAGGAAGCCCTGAAGGGTAGGTGTGCCTCCTGCATGCCTACCTGGCACCTTTACTCCTTCCCCACAGAGCCTTGCAAATCCAAGTAGGTGATCCCACAAAAACCAATCACAGAAAGCTCTAACAGCAGGAAGGACTGAGGATTTTCTGTGATTTTCACACATGAAAACAGAGAGCTGCACTGTCTGGAGCCTGCTGCAGCCTCTGAGACAGATTTCAGTGCAATCTCTTGCTCCCACAGCTCTTGAAGTCCATCCCAAGCAGCTTCTTGGGTGAAGCACCTTTTCCTTCCCATGCTTCCTGCAGAATTTTATGTGCCATAACTCATCTCTGGAATACCACCCAACCAGGCTTGCTAAAATCTTGACAAACCAGTGCAAACAAGCTGGCTGTGAGCACCCCAGCCCTTGAGAGCTCAGCTCTCCCTGCCACTGATAAACCACGTCCCAGTAAGTTCCTCCAGTTTCGTGAGGATTGGGATGGACAGTCCTATGAAGGAGGCCACTGAGCTTCCACCAATAATGCTCAGACAGCATTTCCCTGCAGCACGAGAAATACAGAAATAAACGTCCCATGGACCAAAACCAGGAGAGACATTCAGAGCACAGAAAGTCCCACCACTGTCCCTGGCAAAACATGGACCCACATTCTTTCTCCCACTGATTTTTAAGATGTTGCCCTTTGCTTTTAGGCGTTTAATACAGACTGTTCACGTGCCAAATCTCAAGTCTCTCTATACATTTGTCTATTTTTTCTGACTTAATTTTCACCTGTTTTCCCATCAGGATGTGTACGTGCTCAGCACGGGTTGGTAGAAAATATCCAACTCTCTTGCTTTCAAAAATTCTAATTTTTCAATGCCAGTAAGTATGACATCTCCAATGGAGTCATTCAAAAGTCTTTTTTAAACAGCAAACTTTCAAACTTTTTGTCTGCCACATACTTACTGTGACATCTGACAGAGAAAAATGTGTGTTGGCAGCACTGCTTAGTCCACACTGAAAAAGGAAAATTGAAATGATACTTCTAAGAAGATTAGTTAGTGATCAATAGTGACAGGTAGCTATAAACACAGTAATGGAGACCCTCTTATATTCTCTCTCATCTGGTGCAGCCCTCCTAGAATTGCATTTCAGGAAAATTAATTTGTTCCAACTCCCACTCTGGGCAAGTTACCACAAAAACAACATGAGACAGAAAAACAAAGCCAAAGAAATGTCCCACAAAGAGAACTATGAACAGCTGCAATGCTAAACAAAACCACACTAACCCAGCTGTAGAGAAAAGGAGAAGACTTTCACAAAGGGGATTTTGAAATCCACGGAGTAAAATAAGAAGCTGCTCCAAGTGGAATCTTCTGTGTTGGAAATGAGTAACTGTAGAGTAAGAGGTCTCAAGAGACAGAAAGACCAGAGGGAGGAGACAGGAGAAAGTTTATGTACAGGCTGGAAAACCCTTCTGGCAGATGCCTACAGGTTTGGCAATTAAGAGTCAAGATTCTGGGGTTTTCTTCCTGACATATTTATCTCTTAGTAATGCTGTGTTCCCAAAAGCATTCTCAGTAAAAGCAAACCATGATTTCAACCTGAAAATTTCACATTTCTTGACTTACTTAAAAAACATTTCCTATATAAGAGGTCAAATTTTGTGCATGCTTTGTTGCGTACAAAGACACCATTCCTCCAAAAAACACTACTTGAAGGTATGGATTTTAAATTCAGGAATATTGAGTAGTTAACACACAGATAATGACAGAATCAGGACCACTGCATAAATCTCAAGTCTATCTTTGAGGGGAAATTCAGAACTGCTACTCTGAGCACCCTTAGGCAGAACTTAAAATACAAAAGAGCCTATCAGAAAGTAAATTGCCATTTATAGTTAATATTGTTTCTCAGTAAAAGAGCATAACTGTAAATTTACAAAAAGCAAATAAACATAAGCAAATAAGAAATCTAAATATCTTAAATAAGCTACAAAAATTAAATCAAAATGTACTAAGTGAAGTGAAATGTCAATAGCCAACTATTTTATGGTCAGAATATAAGGGTAATAGTATAACAATGAAGAAAAAAATGCAGTTTCTAACAGTAAAAAATAAACTTTTCTTTTGAGTCATAGTAGAACTGACAATGCAGCACCATCAACTCAAAAACAAATTAGGTTTCAGTTTGGAACACATAAGGCCCCAGTCTGTATTTCCTGAGACCTAAAAATTATAATTTAAATCAAGATATGTGTGGGCAGACAAAACCAACATCAGTCTTTTAACAAAAAGTACCACAATGCTCAATGCCTTCTTGAAATCTTAGACATAAAAAAACTTCAACATTTCTTCTCTGTGTGACTGCACTCAGAATAGGCTGAGTCTGTTTCTTACATCCCAGAACTCCAGAAAAAAAATTTGAAAGTTTGCCAGACCCCCTTTATCATTCAAAGCTTTCATTCTGCGTAGGAAATACGGTACCCATTTGAAAAGTATATCTATCAAGACTTCCCCTGCTTTTTCTGCAGAAAAATACAGAATAAATGACATATGCAATAGCAGTTCCACTCAATAGGTGAGGTAAGCAAATTTGGGTTGTTCTGGGAGTGATTTTTCTTCTGGATTTGTCCTACTTTTCATTTTACAATCTGATAACCCTAGAAGAGAGGTGCCATACTGCTCCAACATTTCACTAACAGCCAAAGTTCTGGCTTTGGTCCTTGACAAAAACACTTCCTTTACTCACAGTTCCTAATCCACCTTTAAGGAAATGTCACCATACAGAGAAGTCTTTGCCACGGTGAGACAGCCCAGAGCTGCACTACCTTTGCTTTGCAGCCTCCATTCCAACCTGTACTGCGAGTTTCCATGGAGATTTGTGAAGGAAGAACTATCCCTGCTATGTCAGATCTGGAGATCACAAACATTTTCCTTCCAACATTTAAGGAAACACATCCAGAAGGAACATCTTGCCCTTAAGATCCATTCCTTGCTTCATAGTTCCGGCCTCCTGTCTGATCTTGGGAAAAGTTAACATCTTTGAGCTCCAGGTTCTCTTAAATTACTTATAACAGCTCTTCCCTTCTGCCACACTTTGTCTGTCTTGTATATTTTAAAGGTATGACCTCCAGAACAAAGAGGCTCTGGCAAAAATTTTGCACCTCACTTAGAGAAGAGGAGAAAAAGAAAAAGAACAGAAACATTGACAGTTTGAGAGTTCTCTAAAGGAACCACAGACTGGGTTTTGCACTGTTTAATGCCAGAATGATGGTTTCCTACAAGCATGGTAAAAACTGCTGATCTGAGTCAAGTTCAAAGCAGAATCAGCTTAATTATGGTGATATGTCTGCATATTTAATAAGGTAATGCTAAATAAATGATTAAAACAATTAACTGCATCTTGTAAGGCACTGAATACACACAAAGCAACAGCAAATTGCTTGCAAACATTACGTGTGGTTTGAGTTCTTATTATACTTTGAGGAAAGCTGTATACACTGGCAATAAACTGATCTAAGATTTTTGGCTAATACCACATGGAAACTTTAAATAGCAGGGATTGAGGCAAAGGGAAGCATCTAAAGAAACATTAAATGCCAACCATTCTATTCCAAAGGAATGTAACTCCTCCTTCTGCCTCAAATTCTTTATAGATTTTTGTCAACATCCTACATTTTGCGCCCATAAGAAAGCAGTTTTCTCTTTTCTTAAGCTGAAATGCAACTTCTCTAAGCTTGTCTATCAGCACATTTTTATCCTTTGATTTCTTTTTACGTAACTTCATCAAAGTAAGGCTCAGTAAATTGAGCCTAAAGAGCAGTGCAAGATGAAATGCTGCAGAAAACGAATATTCTCATTTCCCCCTAACATTGCAATATATATTAAAGATGAATTGGAAGAAAAAAAGTAATTTTATTTACCATGCTTAGCCTTGTTCCTATGCTTAGCTTAATGGAGATCGGGGTAGAAAGGCAGTTAAAAGGGTAGGTTTCACAATTTTAGAACATTCTAATTTACCAACATTTCATGGTATATATGTAAAAGTTTGAAATTAACCAGTCAAAAACTACAAATCCATCTATTCCCCTTTTTCTTTAAAACAAAGGATCTTTAGAAATAAGGATCATTTCCTTCCTTTCCTGTTACCATCTCACCTGTATCTTTCTTCCCTTTCAAATCCATTAGTGTATTTTCATACTATTACTTTCTCCAGTGTGTAGGGCTGGCAGTAAAAATCTGCATGGGAAACATCAGAAGATTTTTGGAAGACACAAAGTGATGGGAATCCTTTGAAAACTATTTTTCACAAAAGTTCACTAATGAACTGGTCATTGCAGGGCCATGCAACTTCCAAAAGGAAAGAGAGATGAGAATGGTAAAGCAGTTCAGTGTGTATTTTAAACTGCAGCACGGTACATTTATTTTGGCACTTAAATTCCTCATTTCCCCAAGGACAAAGCGTGCACATCTCAAGTAATGATGCCCAGATGTTTCAAGGATATGGCTTAGCAGTCAAGCTTCTTGCTGGTATAAACTGGCAGTTTCCCTGAACTCCCAGATGTGCTGTTGAAAACTCACGAGCTATTTCATCCACACCAACAGGTCCAGCAGTCTGCCTAAGCTACTTTTGCAGCAATAATATTTACCATTTTGATTTTGAAATTTGCTTCCTGGAAGTTTGCAGTATTTATCCAAAACACATTGCTTTGCACCCATTCATGACATTAAAAGTCTGCTAGTGAAAGAAAATCTCCAAGGAGAGTGAACGCTGCCGAAGCAAATGTGATACCAAGTCAAGGAAATATTTGCAGAATTCTTTCAGCACCCACCAAGCTTTAGTGTCAACATATTTGAAATCACTGCAATTAGCAACAAGTGAGGCTTCAAGATTGTGATGTAGGAAAACATCCTAAAAGAAGGGAGGGACCTTTCTTGACTTGCTAAAATGATTAAGGAAGAGACTGGAAGTGAACAAGCAGCACATGGCATTTCCAGAGTTACACAAGTTTAGCAGAAAGAGCTGCTCCATTAGTTCACTTAATAGAACATTCTGTCCCCCTCAGCTTCCTGTGAGGCTGTGCAGAATAAAAGAGGAATTATTTTCCTTTAAATAGAATCAAAGTCTATTTAAAGAAGAATATATAAAATAATGTAATTATTACAAGACTGAGTTTGTTGCCAGAATTGCTAGGACTCAGCCTATATTTTAGGCACAGTTGCATTATCAATTTAAGGCCATAATCACTATATATGTTCAAACCTAGGGCAACTTAGATGGAAAATGGACACTTCTTGATTTCCAAAGGAAAAGGATTTAGTATTTTTTTTAATCTCTAAACACCACTGAAAGTCTACAGGCAGATGAAATTCATCTGTTTATTTTGGTCACCATAGAATTCAAATATGAAGGTATCTTCTCTTTTCTTAGATTATCTAAGCCCATATCAGACAAGATATATCTAACTCTCTTAATGACATAACAAAAAGGAAGGCAAGATCAATGGGGAGAAAGGGGAAATGGAATAGGAGAAAGGGGAAGACAAGAATAAATCTGGGAAACATTATTTGCAATAATGCTTAAAAAGGAAAATCTCTCTTTGAATTAAGAAGCAACACTTAACCAACAAATAATTTCATATTCTCATAGGACAACATAATTATTCACCCAATGCAAAATTCTAAAATCATGGAATTTGCTGTAACTCTTGATTTAAAACTAAATAGCTCATGAGTTTTCCTGAAATTAAAGCACTTTTTTGTCTCATTTGCAAACAGAATCTTGAGCACCTACAAGACAGTGACTGGGCAGAGCACATCAGGGCAGGATTATCTTCCCTCTTATTTTCTTATTATTAATTTACTCAAAAGAAAATTACAGTGGAAAGGTCATCACACTGGGGAAAGCAGCTCAGGGTTTTCAAGACCAACAATACACACAAGCTTGCCATTTACTGTGAAAACTTAACAGTAATCCTTCTGAAAGAGCAAGTTTTAATCTTGCTGCCATTGCAGCTTCTGAATTTCTACCTTTTCCTTGTTCTTTGATTTCCATTCAAATTATTTAATGAAAGGATGATAAATTCTTGACCTTCCTCTCACGAGCATTCCCCTCTGACATTTGGTAATGCTCCCTGATAGGACAATGTGCCTGGCAGGGATTAATATTGTATATTAACCTTCTAAACTGAACCCATTAGAAGAATGTAAATTAGGCGAGCCCTCTTGCTGTACTTTCACCTTTTGATAATTCATCATTGATAAGATTTCTGAGGCTAATCAAGAGCTGGAAGCTTTCTTTTTCATGTGTACTGCATTTTGAATGTTTTCTGGTATGCTACAGCTTGTTCTGCTTCCTGGGACAATCACAAAGGTGTGCTTCAACCCAACTCTGTTGAGGTATAAAGCAGAACAACCTTAGGATGTTTTGGTTGCTTTGTTTCTTTTTCAGTTTTGCTTTTTTTTAATTATTATTATTTTTTTGAGGTTGCTACCACAGATCATGGTGCCAGGACAGGCTGCTGTGGTCTGTGACTGGCTTCATGCATAAAGGAAGCCATAGGACTCTTGAAATGGTTTCTGCTTGGACTATCTTGTGCACCCTCAGGAGCAAACCCATTCTTTCTTTTTAAAATCCCAGAGGATTTTAAATGACAGACAACCATCATGCTTGTCAAGCTAAAGTTAATTACATTCCCTGTTCATGTGTTTGATTTAGTCTCTGAGTTTGTCACCTTCAGCTCCCAGCCTTCTGACTTAGGTGTTCTCCTCTCAGCCTGACTAAACAGCCCTACAGTGTCAACTCTTTGTTCATGTATCATTTGGTGTATTCTGCATCCATACCCCACAGAGGAGGACATTCAGTGGCACAACCAAATCCAGTAAGGCTTCCCTGAAAGTCAAATCCTGAAAGTCTAAGCTGCTTCCAGGACTGGACTTGGCTGGATCAGTATTAATTTGCCCTCCAGTTCATGAGTGACCACAGGTACCAAATGTACAGATGAGGAACCTTCTGTACCCCAAAGGTGTCAATTCCTCAGGTATCAGCCCAAGTCTCATGGTCACAACATCATCCTCACTTATCTCTTGAGAAACCTCAAGAGCTTCAAGAGTTCCCCAATGTGACTTGCTGGAAGAGAAACCTCCATCCTTACTTCCACTGCCTCCACAGAAGAATCCCCACTAAAAGACAGTTTTCTTTGCTCTTTTCAGTATGCCAAACCAAACCAAGCTATTCCACATCAGCCATCTTCTGTCCTCCAGCAATTGTCATATTTGCCACACTTGCACTGCTTTAAACTTCACCTGTGTTACACACCCTTTGCTAAGCTAATTCTAGAATGAAAGGAAAGATTTCAGACAGGAGTCGTGTCTTCCTGTTCCCAGGTTGGGTTTGGGGCACACCACTTAACTGGTTTTCATCCATAGATTGTATAACAAATTGGTTTTGTGTTATTTTTATTCCTAATGAGAAAACTGTGCAGAGTTAATGCAAGTCTTATCAAAGTTTAATTCCATTGCCATTAAATTATCAATGCTTTCAAATCAATAGTTACAGACTCTATTTTCCAGGGCAGATGCCAGACTGATTGGTCAAGAACTACCAAGAACAGTGTCTTTAACGTATTTAAATGCTGCCAACTTGGTTTCTTTCACTTCAGGGAAGTTTGTCATGATTTTGAAAACTTATCAACGACCCTGGAAGGATTTTTGCAAATTATTTAGGTCCACAGAATACTAACAGTTGCTGTTGAGGAACCTCTTGACCTGCTCTCCTGTAAGGGACAGGGCTCCAGAACCCATTTGAAGACAGGCTCAATAAAGCACAGGGCTCCATGCACACAATGCTCTGTGAGCCCATGAGAAATTGGACTGAAGGGCTGTAACTCAAGTTTTTATTTACATTCTTTTAGGCCCCTGCTGTTCCCTAAGGAGTGCCAAGGGATGAGCAGGGTGCTTATGGAGTGAGTTATGCTTCACTGAACTTCTTTCATTATATAAACAAGCAGAGAATCAAAGAGAAGTACACACTAGTTTTCACAGATATTTACTAAATATTTCTAACCAGTTCTATCATTCTTTTTTTTTTGTCTAAATGCAGTTCATGTGGCCAATAATAGTTTCAGCTTTGAGAAACTGGCAAGCTCTGAACGTGATTCATCTCTGAGGGATCAGTGTTTTGGCAACAGGTTATGCTATTTTTAGAGCAACTTGACACTTCTCAAACTTTCCTCACTTGCTGCTTCCTGATTATCCTCTTTACTACACTAATAAAAACTTCCCCCTCAGGTGTCATTTATAGTGACTCAATAGAATTAATGCCTGTGAGTAAGCAAACATTCTCTGTTTTGTTAGCCTGAAGCAGATGAAGAATTTTCATTACAGCACATGAAAGAATTTAATTCAACTTCTTTGACAAGTTCTGTAAATCCATGGGGCTGCTCTGAATTTGCAGTCGTTTGGCTCTACCATCCACTCACTAGGAAACCTGAAGGAGGTGGAACAAGGTTTTCAGGATGGAATAACATAACATTCATTCAGCATATGCTATTAGGTGAATTGGTTTCAGTATAGCCATTGGGACCCTGAGGATTCAGCAAGTAGTCACCATTCCTCCACTGATGCTGGGCCTACAGTCAGTCAAGTGCTCAATACTACCATGGGCAAGGATTTCTAAGTGATAGAGCATTCAGTATCTTAGCAAAAAGACCTGGATTTCATTGTGATGGATTATGACACAATACTGATCAGTATATCATATCATACAAGCAATCATGGACAGAGCACCTTTTAGAAAACAAACCCTACTTTACTGAGAATTTCACACATGGTAATGCCAACATGGATGATAAGACAACTGTCTCCAGTTTCCTGAATAGGAAGGGTCAGTTGCTCTCTGACTGACAATGAGAATTATTTATAAAAGTCCTTCCAATAGTGACTTCAGATAATTTGCTTGAATCTCAAACCAGTGAATTGTCACACCCAGGCAGACACATCAATGAGATCCTGGACCACCCAGAAGGGAATTACCAATTGACTGTCATCCTTGTACCTCCCTCACTGCTTGAATTTGATGGCTTATTTGGTTTGTAGACTGTATGCAAAGCTGTAATTTAATAAAACTCAATCTAGCACTGAATTGTAAACTAACTATGGGGATTATTTAAATGCCCCTTTATTTTTCAGCTGATGATCTTCTGTAAAGTCATGCTGGATGTGATGCTAATGCCTGGTTACAGACCCAGAATGTCAAGTACTTGTGTTTGTGGGACACAGGGGTATTTTTGACAGAGTTTCATGGAGGCTTGGGCTATTTTGAATTCTATAGACCTCAGTCTTTCTCCCAGCTGTCTCACAGCAGAGCAGAAAGAGAGTTAATTAATTAGGTTCATGGTGAAGTGAATCAGAGCATGTTTTGTGAGGAGGCCTCAATGTTTTAAGTGTGCACACCTGAAATGCTGCTAAAGTAGTTTAGTAGATGCACAGAAAGGAAAATCACAATGTAAAACCAAAATGTGCAATGGCATTTTTTACTGCTCGCTGGGTTTAGGAATCTAGTCTTGTTTTCTGACATGATAGGAGGATTCTTGAAGAGACAAAAGTGTTACAGATGTGAACTACACAAATATCTGCTTCCTAAGGCTGCCCTTGACAATAGACACCCAGTAGGTATAAAATACTTGCCCTCACATTACTTCTTGAGGTTTTCCCTCTTTCCTTCCCCTACAAAATCTTTTTATTTTGTCCGATGGTTTTTTTCACTTTCAATCTCCCACATCTTGCAGGAATGGGATGGGAGAGGGAATGAAGTGAGCAACCCTGTGGATGCCAGGGCCAACACACCACAAAGGGTGATATCTTCATATTGTACCTTCATCCCTTCACCTAAATCACTAGATAATACTTCTCTTTAAATATTGCTGAAATCAGTGATATCTCTAAAGTCAGAATGAATTTGGAAGCCAGCTGGCAATATTCATGTTATCAGCATGTAAGTTGTAGTGACAGACAGCATTAGCTACTGCTCTATTTTTTTTTTTTTTTTTTTTTTTTTTTTTTTTTTTTTTTTTTTGTTTGTTTTTTGTTTTTAAGTGCGGTCAGAATTTAGCTCAAGGCAAGACTTGCTTCACATATGAAGTAAGAACATCTACAAATTTCATTCACTCACAAATTTTCACCCAGCTCTCAGTCTGGTTTAGAAAACATTGTGCATCAAAAGAAAGTCTAGACTTAATAAAAGGGCTGTAAAAATAAAGGTGGCAAGCAAACAGTGACTCAAAATTTACATCAGTCTCAGAGATCTTCATACATCTGAATTTAACGAAAGTGTTAGGATTGACTTCTGAGGTTAATACAATTAAACCTTAAGAAGAAGACAATAAAAAAAATCAATGCATGCAAACTGAGTGACTATACATTTGCATAGACTAGGTAAATTGGAATGTACTAACTTTAACAGGAAGCAAATTTTCTAAATATGCCCACCTAAAGGAAAAAAAAGAGCAGCAGATTAATATTTGGAAGCACATGGTCAGCTGTGCTAGGTATGGAAAATAACTCTTTCCTAAAGCTCTCACATACATGCAGTGCTATGGATTCTGTCCTCTTCTAATTTTGGAAAACAAGGGAATATCCTATTGTTTTTTAATTCTTTTACTTCATCAGCAAAACTCAATCTCAAGAGAAGCAGAATGAGGTCTGTAAGAGCAGAGAGACTAAAAGACAGGAGAAATGTAACAAAGATGTACCATGGACAGAAATATTAAAGGCTAAATTGGGGAGATTCTTCTTTCGCTTTGCTGCAGGCATTTGATAACAAGAAACATTCTCAGCAAGACAGATGGGACTCAAAATCTGAGTTCAGGAATGGCAGAAATATGTTTCAGGAGGCTGTAAGGGACAATGCAAAATAAAGACATTTGCCATCAGTTCACTGAAACTCAAAAATGGAAAAATTCTCTACCATGTGTAGATTACAACTTTCCTGTTGCTAGGAATCTGTTCCTAGATTTTACATTATCAGGAAGGTTAAATTACCACCTAATTTCTGCATGGCTGTAACCTTTCACTGAGAACAAGCTAAAATATTTACTTCATGTTCCTCTCTCCCTCGTGGCAATGTTTTTTTAAGCAAGGAACACACAGATCACAGCCTTAGTTCTGCTCCTGTTCCTTGATGTCCAACATTTTTTGGCAAAATTCATCTCCAGAGAGAGGAGGTAGATGTAAAAGCCAGGCCTACCTATGAGCATCGCTTCGAATCCTTATGGAAGCTTTCCAGGAAATCTTGCTGTTTCATGAAGTAGACAGTAAATGTCATTAATGACATTTTCCCCTACCTACAAGCAACACCCATTCTGTTTCTTGGTGGTCTGCTAATCAGAGATGTCTCCAGGATCAAAAACTTTAATGGCTCTGACCATCGTGCACTTAAAATTCTCTGATGAAGCAATACCCTAAGCAGCTCAAAATGCACAGGGATCACATTTACAGAGCAGAAAGTGTAAAGTGACATTTAAAGCAAACATTTTAAGCACATATTGCTGATTGCAGCAGTTTTCAAAGAGTAGCTCTTTCACTTTTCTCTCTCAGTGTGTGTGGTGACTGTTGCATGTAGGTCTAGCAATTTAAAGAGACAGGAAAGTCAGGACTGACCTGATGTGACACCCACTACACTCACCCATCCTCCAGTCAAAGTGGCAAAAATCTGAGCTGAACTGGAGAGTGGAAGCAGGCTGAGTCAGCACTTCACCTGACACAACCCAGCTCTCCCTGGTGTTTCTCTGCACTGTACAAGAATCATAAAAGTACCCCAAGTGTGAAGATATTCCACATAATGCTAAGATACTACAATTAAATTGCATAAATTTCACATAAAAATTATCTTTTCACTTTGTTTACTTGGACAATTGATTGTTCATAACAACGTAGACTGAAGATTGCTCTAAAAGCATTTAAAAATGTTGATTGTTTTGGTTTTGTTTAGAAGCAAAATTACACCCCATTAAATTTCTCTTTGATGTTCTGGCTGGGTCAGTACATGCTGTCCCTTATTTTCAAAACAAGGACATTTATCTGCAGGCACAAATCAATAACGAGCATTAAAGATAAAATACTGCAGAAACAATCATGTAAATTATTGCAACATCAAAGTAAGGCTCAGCATGACATCTAGCTTTTGGTGTCTGGTGTGCAGGGAGGAAACCACAACCATATTTTAAATGCCTGCTGAAGATCATTTTATTCAGCAGGAAGCTTAAGGAAGTCTAGAGGGAAATGCTGAACAAAGCCACTGTAAAGTCTGAGCCACTAGGGAGTAATATTGAAGAATATTCTCCAAAAAAGCAGAAGCTTGGAAACCCTCTTTCAAATTTTTGAGCACATTCCTTTAAGACAAAAAAAAAGTTGTGCCTGCCTTTCCTTTAGCTTACTTATGGTAAAGCCAAGCTCTTTATCCCATTGCCCATTTTCTCATGTGTCTCAATTAGTCCTTCCTTCAGACTTTGTTCTAAGCCCTGCATGCAGCTGAGGTGAGATTAATGGCCTGTCCTTTCCCACATCACTTCTTCTCCCTCCCTAAATAAAGGTACTGCATTTGCTATTCCATAGTCATATCCATTCTCCCCAAAGGTTTATTAGAGATGCTCAGCCACAGTCCTGCAGTTTCATGTGCCAGCTCTTTCAGCATTGTGTGATGGAAATTACCTGGTCTCCTGACTTGATAGGATTAAGTTCTTTGTGTTCTCATCTAGAAAGTGGTAATTTCTATTTCCATAACCTCACAGCTGCTTGCCTTTGCTCAATGGTCACCATCCTAGGACTGCTCAATCCCAGCACAAACCATCCAGTTCAACTCTTATCTATGCTTGGATTATGCTTCCCTCTCCTCCATCACACAGCAAACCAGTCAGTCATTGCTCTTTTCAGCTTCTAAGGCTGAAGAATATTTTGCCATTTCCTATTAATATTTCTTTCAAGGTCTCTCTCAGTCTGGCTTGTGGCAATTGTCATTTTATTCCTGTATTCCTTGACTTCTTGTCAAATCTGGTTTATGGAGAGAATTTTCTCCCTTTTGCTGTGTAAGGATTGTCCTCAAATCTTTACTTTCATTCTTTAGAGTTCAAATCCCAACTGGTGTTGTTGGACATTATAACCAAGCACAAAGAAAAAGTGAAGTAATACAGGAACAAATAATGAAATCTATGCATTTGTGGCATGACATCAGAACACACAAAAGGGTTACCTGATTGGCTCTTGGTAGGTGAAAAAAAAGAAATCATGAAGATTGACAGATATGACAAAAGAAATCCCAAGGATCCCAGGCACAACATAGTTTATGTATGTAAGACTTCCCTCTTTCAGCCATTCATATCCAGAAAAGCTCCAGAGGAGTCAGAGGAATCCCTTTCCATTAACTATGGAGTAATACAGAGGGGAGTTAGGACTGCCAAAAGAAGAGGAAAATCAGTCAGAGCAGCCACATCCTGACTTCAGGCCACTGACAGCCCCCTTTAGATGGATCACCTGCAAGCAGGGACTAGAATTGTGGAAACAGATAATCCCCCTCTGTCCAGCTGCAGTAGCACAATATATTTAATGCAGCTCAAGGAACATTGAGAGGTGTATGGTTTATTACTCTGTTAAAGTTATGCACCACAGAGTCTGGGGGGAAAAAAATCACTGGGAAAATCTCAAGAGTGTATCACACAAATTCGTTTAAGCCTTTCCTGTAGATCCTTGGCAATTTTCAGGTCTCTCATTAATTCTACTCACAGCTCAAAGCAAATCCATTGTAAATAGCAGCGCAGATCCCATTCAAATGTGGTCCTGGAGTCAGACCAGAAATCACCAAAACTGTCCATTTGAATTCAAGGGAGAGGATAAGCAACAGGTGCCATCTGGCTGAAGAGGAGTTTATTTTTATTGACAGGAATGACATGAGGTACTAGAGAATACCTGAGTAGAAGAGAAGAACTGAGAGAAGATTTCACTCTGGGTGTGCTGCTCTGACAGCTCTCTGAAAGTGGCACTAAATGCCAAAGTGAACTGAAGTATATTCAGCCTCACAAGGAATAACTGCAGAAAACTTGTGCACAATAGACCTTCCCATTAAAAAAAGAATTATTCCATCTCCAAGTATTTGTGTCATTCTCAGTGAGCAATAAATCCAGCTGACCTCATCTTGGGAGTAGGAATAACTGTTGCTACAAAGGAGTATTAAAATACAATCCTCTGACTGCTTGCTGGGCTGGATGGAAGTGGATGAATCTAGCTTGTTGAACCTGCTGCTGGAAACAGGCTGCTGTAATCTGAATCCCCCTTTCCTAAAGAACCATCCCTCCTTTCCTGATGCATGCTGTCCTAGCATGGTTTTCAGGTGGCTCTTCCTAAGGTTCTTCAAGTCCCCCAGACTGGGTGGCCTGCTCTTTGCTCTCTGCCAGCTTTTTCCCTGTGTTTTTACCTGGCAGTGCTCAGGCACTGGGGGCCTCTGTAAGCACCCACTGACCTGAGTCACATCATCCACCTCAATGCAGCTCTCTCTTCAAAACTTTGTTCCCAAAATCAATTTCATTACTGCTGAAATGATAGAAAATAAGGATGGTGTGGAAGAGGATCACAAGGAGCAAACATAGCTACAGATATATATATATATGTATGTATTATATGTATATAAATACACAGGTATTTAGCAGCAGACAGCCAGCAGTTTGAAAAGTTAGAGCTTTACCCAACATTGCTCTTCTTACCTGAATATCAGCAAGGTTCTCTCAGGCTGTCTCACTGTGAATAGCACTAATTCCTGTGTACCAGCACANGTTTGAAAAGTTAGAGCTTTACCCAACATTGCTCTTCTTACCTGAATATCAGCAAGGTTCTCTCAGGCTGTCTCACTGTGAATAGCACTAACACCAACACCAACACCAACTCCAACTCCAACTCCAACTCCAACTCCAACTCCAACTCCTCCACTGTTGTAACTATTTCTTCTTTAGTCTCACCTGCTGCTATTTGCTTAATTATCACTTCTCTCCTTTTCTTCACATCCTAATCTGGCAACCTCAGATGACTCTCATAATCTCCTTTTTGCCTCCTGAGAGTTTCTGAAGGAGAAAAACAAGATCAGGTGTCTGCTGCAGGTTTATCCTCTCAGCACTCAGTTCATTAAGAAAACCTCTCCTTTCCCTTGAATTAAATCCCATGTTGCCATGGGTGTGGACTGCTGTACTGCTGTTGTATGTAGCTATTTTATGTTTAATCAGAGCACAAATGGATCAGGGGGGGCCTTCTGGGATCCAGATTGCTCAAAGCCTCATCCAGCCTGGCTTTGAACACTTCCAGGGATGGAGCATCCACAACTTCTCTGGGCAATCTGTCCCAGTGCCTTGCTACCCTCACAGTATGGGTTTAAAACCATATCCTCTTGTTCTATCACTGTCTGTATAAAATTCACTCTCCCACTTTCATGTGGTTTATCACTGTATCAGCTTTTCTGGTTTCTGTAATTTTATTTTTTCATTCTCTTTACTCAGATTATACCTGAACAAATCCATCTAACTCTTTTTGTTTTTTCAAGGGGTTTCCACCTCCAGGACAGCCCAGGGTAACAGGAGCTCAGAAATGCAGATATCTTCACCTTGCCATCACCCCAAGGACCTGTGTATACCTCATATTTGTCTCCTGGGAAATTAATATCTTGACCAACACCTCAGTGATTCTTTCCCATGAAGGGAAGAACAAGTAAACCTAAAAAAAAATTCCAAATCTCTCCTCATAGGCTCTTTTTCTGATCATTATAACTCACCATTTCACTGTTTTTTTAGGATGATAAAACCCTGCCTCATCTTCAATTCTGAGTGCATGTCCAGGTTCTGCAGAGTTAGCTTGTGAATAACTTTTTAGTGAAAAACATTCCTGCCTGGCCACCATCATGCTACTGAAATTCACTTTTAGACTCCCACATCCTTATTGCTCACTGTAATATCATTTAATTTGGCTTTTAAAAATAAAAATAAGGGTTCATAGCCATTTCAAACATGGCAGGAGGTATCGTATTCCTACCCAATCTCTTCAAGTACACCAGCTTTTTCACTTTGTATTCCTCTACCAGCTCCGTCCTCTCACGAAAATCATAAATTCGTTTTCCTCCTTCACTTTCAAGGTATTTCATTACTTCTTCCCCAAAATCTTCCAGTACCTATTGAAAGATTGTTTTCAGTCCTAATTGGACTTATGACCTTTCCCACCATCATTTATTTGCTGCGGTTTTTGGAATTAGCATCTTTCCATTTGTCTTCCCTCTGTCCTTTGTGACACCTTCACTCAAAACCATATATTCTCCTCAGCCAGCAATATAACCAAATAAAGTCAGACACTGAGATAACACAGCACCAATTTCCTGTTTCCTTGCAGTCTCTGAGGCAGCTGCATGTGCTCACCAGTGGCCTCGAGTAGCAGCAACGTCGCTACAACAAGAGGTCATTCTTTGCTTGTTTTCTATTCTTTGCTTGTTGCTTTTGCCAATACCTGGGTGAAAAAAACACTAAAAAAGCAAAGATGAAAATTAAGTCCAGTAGGAAAGTGCAGGTAACAAACATTTGCACTGAAAGGAACATTCGGAATACAAATGCATTGCATGCTTAGAAATATCTGACAATTCACTGAATTCAGAGGAATCAAAGTGAGATGATTCCACTTCCTTGCCTTGACCTCCTCTCTTTACAAGTCAGCAACTCCTGTATTAGTCTAACATGATCTAAATATGTGCCATTCTCACTTGGGTTATGTCAACACACTCTGCACATGGACCAGGGCCCCAAAGCTACAGGGTTATTCCCACACAGAACCAGATGGAGAATGCATTCCCAGCCACATCTGGGTGTATCCTGAGCAGGACCACAAGCCATGTTTTCAAAATCAACTCTCACAAATAGTCTGTCTGAGAAAAAAGAGGGCAGGAAGAACTTCTGTCCTGAGTGAGGATCATTTTGCACGCCATCTGCGAAGTGCTAATGAAACACATCGTTGTTTTTTGGCCAAGTAAGATATTTCAGAATTATATTTATAAGCCACCTGCCAGCTCTTACTCACATTCTCTACATCACCAGCAAGAGATCTCATACCTTTTTTTTTTCCCTTAGGTAAGAATCTGCAATATGGAAAAAAAAGTTAAATTTTCTAAAACTAGCTTCTTAGCATATAACTGAAGTCAAGCAAACTCCAAATGAATTATTTTGATTTGTTTAAAAATGTCGTATTTTAAGTCAGGGTTTTGATATTGCATGCAGGTATTAGGCAAGAATTCCAAGAGGTGCTTTCTGCTGTATTTGTATATCTTTTATGTGATTTTCAAATAAAAACAGCAAGGAATTCCCATGATAAAAATTAAGTACCACTGACAATTACATTAGGCAAACATCTTATTTTATGTTCCCCTAACCCCAACCTTTCTATTTTGTACTTGCTTGATATGGCAAAGTATTGTTGGTTTGGGGGGTGTTGAGAGTTTTATTCTCCCTATAAATCATTATTATTTTTATAACCATGAAGAGTACTGCCACAGTATTTTACTGTTCTAACCAGAGATTAGCAGGTTGCAAGCTACTGTAGAAAGGCAAACCAAAAAAAAGGAATTTCTCACACAAAGATGGTAAAATTGTGTTTAAGAAATTTAAACACATCCAGACGCAGAGGAGACTTTTTTGAACACTTTTTGAGGGTTAATGAAGATGACAGGCAAATGTCTGCTAAAGGTTCTTGGTATGTAGCTTCTCCAGAATCATCCACATAAATTCTGTCCTCATGCATAACACCTGCCAGAATATCTGAACAAATGTGTATAGGAACAGAAATTACAAGAAAACTTCCATAAAACCAGATTCAGCTTGGGGGTGGTGGGGGGAAGAAAAGGAAAGAAATAAATACTCCAAGCCATCCAACCTTCTACACACACAATCCAATGGGATACTTTCCACTTCCCTCCTTAGGAACAAGAGCTTCTACCTTTACCACCCTCACTCTACCTGATGGAGTTCTTCTACTGTCAAAGATTCTCTTTCCATTGCCAAAAAAAAAAGTTGGCTATTTGACAGCATAACAACAAATCTGGCTTAACATAGCTGGCTGAGGTCAACTGCAGTTGAGAAAACAATACATTAACTTCATCTATGTCAAGGTAAGGATCACCAGATTCCAGCTGGGATTTTGACACAAAACAGCCATCTGGAATTGCTTATCCCACTATGAAAGCACGCCATTGTGGAGAAATGTGTATATATACATATAATCACTGGACACACAGAGAGTTCATAGAGGTCTTTGAAGAGAGAAATTATATCCAAGACAGGCAGAAAACATTCCTGGCAGATGGAGGAATTGGTGGGTAGTGAATAGCTTGGGGTACACTCACACATCTCATCAAAAGGACAAGAAGCTACATGGGAGAGGAGAGGACCTCTCATATTCTGGAGCAGAAATGCTGGAGAACAACATGAGGCTCTGTGGGGGAAAAGTGATGGGAGAAAAAGGCATTAAATAGAATTTCCTGTATTGTCCCAGCCAGCCACATGTGAGGTCAAGCAGAAATTACCATGTATTTATGAAGTAACATACATATTACTTAATCAAGGCATAATGAGATGAAAAAACATCAGCAGAGCTCATCAGCTGGATAGCACTTCTTTGCACTAATGCACACATCGTTTTAGGACTGACATCTCATTAGAAATAGCACTGCCCACTTCCCAGTCCATTATCACACAGAATCTAAATCACACAAAGGACACAAACATTCAGAGCTAGAATATCACATTGTGTTGTTTCTCTTTCAGAATATATATATATTTAAGGCATCCCACAAGCATCTCAGTTTGAATTTCCACTAAGTCCTGTTCTATCCCCATCACAGGCTGCCTCTCAGTGCCAAGTCTATCGAGCCTAACACCAACAGAGCTGAGTCAGAAAAAGTCTGTTGAATCCACCACATCCAGAAATAGGAATATTTAGGAGTGGGGACACCAAATCAAGTGGCCAATGCAAAAATATCATCCAGGTGCTGAAGGCCTTTCTCACATAGAATAAGCAAGGACTTTCACAGGTAGAACACAACCCTGTGGTTATTGTGGAAATGTCATGCAGATTCAGTACTCTCCAAGAATGTCTCTATTGCACCAGTTACACAATACTCTCAGCTGCTTTTTTCCCTCTTTACTAATTTTGTTCTAAAATAAATACTCTTATGATTTGTACAAAAGGTCTTACTTGCCAGTTACAATGTGGTTTTCACGTGTGACACAAGCACTGCCACAATGAGCTCCTTGTATTGTTATCTTGTTATTGCAAGCATGTATTTCACCATGCAGTCTCTAGCTGTTATTGAATTTAAAGAGAGAAACAAGCCCCACTTTAACCGTCTGTCTCTTGGAAGGAGAAACTTGAGAAGATAATGAATGAAGAAACCTTTAAAGCTTTAAAAAGGCATGTACCACCATAAATCTTTTACTGCCTCTCCTCTTGTGTATGTGCCTTATTTCTTCATTTGCAAAGGTCACCTCTCTTAGAAGCTGAGCCATCAAAACAAAGGTAATGACTGGAACAGAAGAGGTTGTAAATCCCACTTTGATTTTGGTTCTTCCCCATCCTGCTACAGTGTTGAAAGCCTTAAAGCAGCTGCTCGTCTGTGACCACTGAAGACCACCCTCCTGAATATGCCTCTGGATTCCTGGAATTTGGACTGTGAACAAAGCCACCCGATGGGAACTTTTCCATTTCTCTCTCTCTCTTCACCTCACATTTACTGTTAAATAAAATCTGTACTATTGTCTTTGGCCAAATGGTCTTGTTGGGACCTTAATTCAGGCAGAGGCATCTCTAATAATTGGATTTTAACATACATTACTGCTACACCTTTTACATTTATAACCTGACAGTCCTCGTACTGTCTCATGCTATTTATTATATAAGTAATATAGAAAATCAGTGTATAAAATTTAAGCAATATATGAAATCAGTGTATAAGTGTTCTCAATGAATTAAGGTTTTTCCAGCTGTTATTGTTCTTGCTGACACAAAAGCATTCCTTTTCTCCTCCATGCTCTTCCCCAAAGCAAGCAGGGAAAGCAAAAGAAAAAAAAAACAATTTTGTGTATACATCCACCATCTTTCATACAAGCAAATAACCAGCAGATGAGTATTTATATTTAGGATTAGAGCTTTGAATAGACAAACAGCGGATAAATGTGTGCCCTCGGTATCTAGGTTACATCCTTTAGGAATTTAGCCTAATATTCTCATTTCATAGGGAAAAAAAGATTTGAAGAAACAATGAGAAGATGAGAAATGAGCTTACTTTGAAATATGACAATAATGATACACAAATGCTTGCCAGAAGCACATTAGTTACACTCTTGAAAAGGTTAAAAGTTCAAGAAATGTAATATAAGGTACGAGATATAATGAGATGTAACAAGTGAGAACCAGGAATAGCTGTGTTGTAAGTCCGTGCAAGCTTATTTACAAGTCAAAGCAAAAATAATCACCTTGGAATTCCCATAAAAGCCCTTTCCAAAGCTCCCATTAATTTGTGTTGATGCTTGCTGCTGCCAGGTTTAGAAAAGCTTGGCCTTCATTTTACAGAACTGATTCACCTCCACTTGTGACCCTTCTCCCAGGTGGGCACTGGAGAAGGCCCAGAGGCTTCCCCCTCCCAGCAAACCAGAACTGGCCATCCTTTTAAGGACTGAACCATCTCCACAACTGACATTATGGGGAACACCAAAATCTCAGAGATTGGGGGTTTGTTTGATTTGTTTGTTGGGTTTTGTGGTTTTGGTTTGCGGGTTTTCTTGGTGGTTTTAGTTTTGTCTGCGCTTCTTCCTCTGTGGTAAGTCTGGCAATTTTTGCCACTACAGAAAGAACATCATATTAGATCATTTTATATCAGCAACTTCAAAACTGGAAGGCAGCAAAAAAAAAACAGCTGACAAGAACATGTAAAAGCAAAGCTCAAGGCCAAGAGCAGAATTTCAACCTGTGTCCTCGAGTTCTCTGTGTGCCTTGAAGTCTTCGATCACTTCATCTGTCTGGCTGAAGGGCCTTCAAAGCACCCTGTATATTCTGCTACACAAAAGAAAAGTTTTCAGAGCCACTCTCAGTTTGAGCAAGAGGAATATCATATACACACACCTGATACTGGCAAACAAACAGAGGTGAGCAATGGCTGCAGCACGGGTGTGCTGCAGAGCAAACACAGCTGAACAAATGAAAGAGAAGCCAGGGTAGCAGTGAATCAAGTAGGCAAAAAGGAATCTGCCCATCTCCTTGTTATTCTGCAGGGCAGCTCAGTTGGTCCAGCCCTATCAGCCTTCTTGCTCTCTATTCACTACAGGGAACTGGCAGCACAGTATTCTCATTTTATTTTTCTTTTTTTCGAGAGAGTTCACATGAATAGGTACTTTCAAAATAGTCCCAAAACGATCAGGCCTGCCAACAAAGAAACTCACTACATGGAAAGCAACAAAAGGAGAGTCATATTGGTCAGCTGGGCTGCTCAGCACACCAGAAAAAGAATTGTATGAAGATTTTAATTAAGAAAACTCTTCTATTTGCAATTCATTTGTGATTTGCCTGCTTTAAATTTTTGAGTATCCCAGTCAGGGTGACTCACCAATACCTTGAGAGTCCTGGGCCTACCAATTTCAGGAGCAAAATTCTTGTTTTAGTTTCACCAAATCTTTGTTTTCACGTCCCTGTGAAAGGGAAGACCTCAAAGAAGATCACATATTTTGCAAACCTCTTGACAGAGTGCAAGAACAAACACTCTCACAGATTTCAAACGGTTTATGAATATCTGCATTAAATGAAATAAATCCTTCAGTTTCCATCAGTCCCGGTACAAACCATTTCATGAACCCTGGTGAAGATACACAAGCAGCACGTGCCTAGAAACAGTTAAATACATAAAACCTGGGCTAGGGTGACCTTCCCCCCGACATTCACTGCTGCACCACTGAATGTGAGAAGCGTTTACACCCACCCTTGTCCTGCCATGCTCTGTGTGAGCCCCAGCTGATGCAGGGGCTGAGGCCGTGTCTGGAGCAGCGCCACAGAGCGAGGATTCGCCGTCTCGCGCTCCCCGACTCCGGTGGCTGCGCTGGCTCCCACCACCAGAGCCTGACAGCTTGACATTTCCCAACAGCCTGATGGATGAAAAGCACAGTTCCTGCCCTTCTCCCTGACACCCTGCAGGAGCGACAGGGAGCTTATGAGATAAGGCTGGCAAGTTCAAAGGACGCAGATCAGAGTTTGAATGGTGCTTTCTGTAGCTCTAATGGTCTTTATTTTTCACTAGGGTCTTTCATAGCCCAGGAATGGTACAGCATTTCTTCCTCTAGTTAACAGTTTTCTTCTATTCTTTATTCCCAGCCCCTGCCATGGCAGGGATCTCAGTGGCTTTGTTGGAAAGGGAGACCATATCCTTCTTTTCATGGTGTATCTCAGCTGCTGCCCAGAGCACCCAGACACCAATTAGCTGCAAGCTGTCACAGAGAATACACTGCCCTTATCCCCACTGGCATCAGGGGGGGAGCAAACCCAGGGCATTTTTGTGGGTCACAGGTAAAGGATGAGGCTCAACAGAACTGGTTCTCCCAGTCCAGGCAATCATTTTTGATGCTACTGCTATTTAGAGATGTGATCATTTGAATCCACGTAATCTGTGACCTTATTCTCTAGTCGTAACACAACAAGGAAAATGCTGATAAAAGGACATCCACCACTATTTCTTTGGCTATTTTAAGTCCTTTTTCAGACCCTCTCAAGCCCTTTTGTTTGGTTCTCATAAAATGTTTGAGTGATCCTGTTTTTCTGACCAAAGGCTTTGGAAAAATTTTAAAAACTCGAGAAAGTGTTCCTAGCAACCAAGCTTCAGCTTCACCCACACAGTTATTTGAGCCAGAGTGCTTACATGTTTGTCTAATCAAGGAGCAGGAAAAGCATTATAAAATGCTTCTGATCAATAGTCTGTAGGCACAGAGCTCAAACACTAAATATTCACAAACAATCAAGAGAGTAAACATTTAAAAGCATTTGCTGAAAAAAGAAATCAAAAACCTGAGTAAACCAAAGTCTGCTGACAATTTTACTGCTAATGCTGACAGGAAAATTCTTTTAAGTGCTATTCTTTGCAAAGTATGAATTCCTTTCCCACTATGTATTTAAGTTGCTTAAATCTTACTGTAAAAAACAGAAATGTTCTGGATTTAATATTTCTTTTCAGGTCATGAAAGAAAATCCTAGTTAGAAAACAATTATGAATATATAGGTCTTAAAAGAGGGGACATTTAGGAGAACTTTGACATTTGACATCACTCTTTTAAACCAACCACAAATGGCAGGAATCAACATATCTATGCTATTAATACAAGCCTAGCAGTGGGCATGAGAAGGAATGGTATGCAATTGTATTTGTATATTTTCCTATTCAAGCAAGATGTCTTCTCAGAATTTTAACCCAGGAGGTTTACTTTGCAAACAATATGTTAAGCACCATTTATTTTCACTCTCTTTCTCAAAAAAAAAAAAATAGTCAGGAGCCACATGTGGATAATGTAACACTACATTTCACTTGCAACATTTAAATTGTGGGTATGAAGACTATCAAGGAGACAGTCAGCTTGCAAGTAAACAAATTATTCATTTTGTTCCATGTGTTTCAAAGGAAAGAACCCACATTTGCACTTCAGCACTCCAATCCCTCGGGACATAAATGTGATTGAGCAATACCTGGATACTGTTCAGCTCTGTACATGCCTCAGTGCTTCCCTGGTTTGCTGAGCCATCCTGTGGTGCACTGTTCACACTCTGCACTGCTATGACTCCATCCAGGTGACAATCTCAAAGCATTTTTGAAACACGAATTAATTAATTCTCACCCACTGAAGCAAGGAGAGATTCAGTGACTTCCTCAGGGAAACAAAACCCAGCCTTGCTTCAAGCCTCAGGCTGCAGTCTGGCACTTCAGTAGTCTCGTAGTCATGGCAAAGTCCAAAAGTTCACTCTAAGCTATCAACAACATTCTGCTTTACAGCACATCTTACTCAGGTGATGCAAATAAATGAAAGAGTTGTAGCTGCAGAACTGAACCCGTTCATAAATCATACAACTGGGCCAGAAGTCAGGTCTCTCCCTTCCTCCTAGATATCACACTGTATTTTCTGATGTCTGCAATTAGTTGGGACAGCAGAAGGACCTGTCATCCCAAGCTAAATAACACAGCTAAAAATGAACAGCAAGCATCACCCTACTGTCACATCATTGCCCAGCTAATACTAAAAAGGCTGGAACTGAATTGCAGAGAAAGAACAGCTTTGCTGTAGGAACAGCAAATGCCCTGATGAGATGTGCCATACCAATCTAAGCTATCATTTCTTCTTCTAAGCTAAATGGACAGCCAGAATACCTAAGGGTTAAAACCACTAATGCAGGTCAAAACTCAAAAGGCAGGCTACCTTTCCAAGAAATCATAGGCTTTCATCCCCTCCTCTCCAAAGAACTTCATAAAAGCATTTAAAGAAAAGAGGTAGAAAGAAAACAAGGCAGAACTTTTATGTCTCCCACACTTTTAAAAGTCCCACTTTGAGATGCTCCTGTAGGCAGAAGGAAAGAGCATCACTATGCAATGAAATACAGTGTTGGCTGTCCAGACAATAACTAATGGGGCTATTGCAGGACTAGAGGAACTATCAGTTCTCAGAGTGCTTTCATTTATTGGCTTGCTTTCAGCTATTTGTGGCAAAGGCATGCTATTCAAACAATAAAATATGGAAAGTACAGTGAAGGACATGCAGCTAAAGGGTAAGAGTTACTGAAGGAGGCAATATTAACTGTTCTCACGTATTCACTGCTTCAGTACACAGCTCATTCTTCACAGCTGCACTGCAGCAAAAATACAGTAATTCACTGCTTATCTCTGAGCTCTGTATTCACCCTATTTTTATTTTTCTTTAAAGAAAATATTAATTTCTTATCAAGGAATGCCAATTTCTCTTAACTTGCAGGGATTATAGGGAGCATATCTTCTCTACCTGGATCATAGACCAGAATATCAAAGTTTCTGGTTCACCTCTTAGCTGAAGTTGTTTTCAGCATTATGCCTAAAACCTTTAAGCTTCAAAGGTTGATAAAGCATTAACACATTGCTAAAGCAGGAGCTCTGGTGCTTGAGAACAGACACTGGAGTGAATAATGTTGTGATAGAGATAATTCCGGAGATTTTAACAGAAACTGAGCACATCCACCTACTTACCTAGGGAAACCACTTCTTCCCACTAAGTTGCTTTTATCTATTTCCATATATACAACAAGTTTATGAGACAATGTGGGATGTGCTCCCAGGTCAGAAAACAAATACAACTATTAATTATAATATACACAAACTGAGGATATGACCTCTATTTTCAATGAAGTGACTCAAGTCTCTCCAAATGAAAGAACACAGGGTCTGAGAGGACACAGCAGCGGGAAGACAATTAGAACAGTTACAAAACATCAGATTATCCAACTGTTTCTCATCTCATGAAACCACTTTTTGACCAATTTTTCCTTCTTAAAAGACAAAGCACATCTTGTTAAGATGTACAGCTCTTTCATTACATCTCCAGTCATTTCCAGTTTCACTCAGGGGGTTGCAAAAGGTGAGACCCGACACTGCAGTGTGTAGCAGCATGGGATGAGGTGACCTGAAGCACATCACCCAAAGAAGGAAGGGCTAAGGTAGCTCAGACCCATCTCACTGCCCCAGCCATGTCAACAATATAGCTCTTTTAAGCTGCTGCACACTGCACAACTATATAATGAAATTCTGATTTCATTCTATTAGTGTTTGTTTGAAACATCTTCACTGTGACCAAAGAAGTTAATTCATATTTACCAAGGTCGGGCTCCATTGTTACTTGTGCCATGCTCATATTAACATGACTGTCCCCCATACCACCAAAGAGCAAGAACACCAAAAATTTTTGCTGGAACAGTTAAGAAATGTGCTTCAAGCTGTAAAGCAAGATTTGGCCTTTTACACTCTCTTTTTTCTGAATATGTAAGATCAGGGTTTTGCTGCTTTTTATGCCAGGGTTATTCTGAACCCCACTCATGGCATCTTAGCACAGTGCTCCCCCAGCTACATGGAGGACTCAAAGATAAAAATATTTAGGTAAGACAAAAGGTGACAAAGGGACAAATAGAAGCGCAACACTCGCTCTTGAAGTGCCAGATTGTGCCAGATGCAGAGACCAATTATTCTACAATATTGCCAACTGTCTCCAGCATTTGTTCAGGATGTTCAGTGGCAGTGGGTGGAGGCCAAGGGAGAAGAAAAGCAGCTCATGTACTAACGGGGCTATTTGGTGTTTTTCAGGATGGCAATCGCCTCTCACTCTAACGAGCAGAACAAATGCTAATGGGCCCCAGTTCACTGCAGCCAGGAGAGGAGGTCAGGCTGAACAGAGAGCTACAGAACTCCCTGCAAACCAAACATCTCTTTAATCAGCACAATGAGGCCAAGAGCATTATCCACAGGCAGTCATATTGTTTCTCAAATACACTCTGACATGTTAAAACAATAGTCTAACACAATGAGAGGCTCTTGGTGCTACCGTGGGACACTTTGAAGCTGTGACTGTCAATTTTGTGGATTTGTGTCCAATGTTCAGAGCAATAAAAGATGTGAGTGATACCCCCTTCAAGTCTTCCCCTTAAATGAACCTCTGTGACAAAGTACTTCAAAAAAATAATGCTGAAATACTTGGGCAACAATGTCACACAATTGTGCTGAAGATCTCATGCAAATGACATGGTTGAAAAAGACACCAGGCAAAGCAGAACAAAAGGGTTGCTCTAGAAGGTCTTCATTATTATTTCACAGGAAAAAAAATAGAATGCATCAGCTCAAAGAACAACTAAGTGAAGAGAAATCTTCAACACATTCTCCATAATTTTTATATCATTTTCCTTTCCTGAGCTTAGGGACAGCAAATACCTACAAACACATTTATCTTATGCATAAGTATGGGGCTCATTTCATTAGTAGCAGAGACCAGCATTCACAAATATTTCTACAATGAGGTATGAAAAATATATCTATTCCAATCAATTGACCTGATGAATACAATAAAGGAATGTCAATGTAATTCTTACTAACTGCTAACTCATTTTTCTTAAAAAGTATAAATATGCAAATGTACTCTAATCCAAATGGCAGACATTCCTTCTTAACCTGGGCATTATTATAAACACAGTCACATGAGTGGATCAAAAAGCAAATTGCTCAAAGTGTGCTACTGCCATAGAAGTGTGAAAACAGGGCAGAATCTGAGCCAAGGAAATTATACTGGGAAAACAAGATAGCCTTCCATATTTCCAACTACGGTTTCCTCCACTACCCCATTTTTTTCTTTACAGCATGCTGTGTTCATTATTTAAGACCTCAAAACATTCTTTCTCCTTGCCTCTGAACTGCCCCAATTTGTGTTCCATTTCCAATTAGAATTTAGCTGAAGACAACAGATCAGCTGGAGACAGTCAGGAGAGGTGCAGGTCCTGCTGGAAACACTGGGCCTTGCAAATGACCTGCCAGAGCTTCAGCATCATGTTTCCATGCCAACTGAGAGCACGTGGAGAGGTACTGAAGGAACTGTACTTGGGAAGAAAAAGTATCAGGAATTTTACTTCATCTGACTTCTGGAAAGATCATTGCAAGGTCAATGAAAATTTACAAGCAAATATGGTGTGAAGCATTTAGGCACATGGCTTAGTGGTCAGTGCTGGGTTAATGGTTGGATTTGATGATCTTAAAGTGTTTTCCAACTAAGTGATTCTATGATTCCAACAGCAAAAATGAAGTTTTCACTTTCCAGACAGTCCCAATTTCTAGAGCTCTAGATTTAGGCATTCCAGCACATCTGCTTCCACACGAGTCTGTCCCCAGTGTTTGCCATGACCAGGTCAGAAAATAGCCTCTCTCACATTTAAAATGTTCAAGTTGTCATCTGGCCTTTGGGTCTCCTGACCCTGGATTTCAAACCCCTGCTGCCCAGGGTGCAGGGGTGCCCTGCACCTTAGAGCATGCTGGCCTCAAGCCAATTCCTTTCTGCTCTCTTCATTTTGTGGTTACCACAAGTCACTGTTGTCAGTGTCCTCTGCTTCTTTTCCAGGTGCTTTTGGCTCTGACCACTTTAAAGTATTACTCAGGCAGCAGAAGCAGAACTGAAATAGGCTGCAATGTGATGACAGGTACACTACATGGGCAAGTGGGTGTCTACCTCACATTTTCAAAATCAATCCTCTTCAGCATCCAGCACAGGATGGAGCACATCCCCCTTGGTTCACCAGCTGGGACTTGCTGAACAGTCTGGTCCCTGAAGCAGCTTTTTCTGAAGTCTCACAGCTCCTCTAGCCCCACAAATCTCCCTGCTCCAGGGCTGGCTCTTAGCCCTGTTAAAGATCCTTATTCCCTTACTATTTACATCAGCAAATAAGAGGCCTTGACAATCTCACATCTTTGGAGCCTGCCTGGTGAGTCCCATCGTGGTCTGAGTTTGAGGTGTATTTACATGAGTGGGCAACACAAGCAAGCCAAAATGCATTCTGAGATGGAAATTAAAGTCATGCAATGTGTCTTTGTGGGAATTTGGAGTTACACTTTTGTCTAGACAATTTACAGGGCAGACACTCCAAAATTAGTTACCTCCCCTTGTATTTTTAACCCCCTCCCTTTCATCCATAAGGAGAGATGAATGTGAGAAGAGTAAATGAAAAAATAACAGTTTACTAGAACACAAAGCAGCAACAGTAATAAGCACCTGACAGAAAGATGCTGAATGCCATGGACTCCCCAGGAACAAGAGAAACCACACAGCAGAGAAAGCCCCTCTCAGCTCAACCTTCCCCCCAGAAGAGAAAAACAGGAAGATGAGTGTACAGAGAACTTCCAGAAGCAAATGCAGGGAACTGACTCCATCCAGAGCAGTTCCAAACCTGCAGGGCCAATTTCTGTGAGAAAAGTGAGATTGGTTGGTGCCTCTGTCACCTATGGTGGTAGCTCACAAGATATGAATGGTGGTAATTTGTCCCTAAAGTTTGTACCTCCTATCTCCTGGCTTCACAAATGATCCCTGTCTCTTTAAGCCTCTGTTTAATTACATCATTCTCTGTTCATATCATATTGGTCATTAATGCCTTTATAGTTTAATGCAGCACCACAAATGAACACAGAGCATTTCACAGAGCTGCAACTACAGTAATGCTTCATTTGGGATTCCTATCAAATAGAACCAGCAGGCAGAAACGTGCTAGAAATGCAAACAGGCAGAAGGAAAATATTTGCTGTTTACAAGAAGCACGCTGCTTCAAATGTTCCACATTTCTGTACACGTCTGAGTTTTGATAGCAGCTTAGGTTACAAGTGAACTAATACAAAAAAAAAGAAAAAAATAACCAAAAAACAAAACAAACAAACAAACAAAAAAGCCACAACTTCAGATTTTTCTGATTGCTTACTGATAGGACAACCCTTTTTAGCCATCCAGGTTGAGAAAATGAAGGGGTTGAAAACAGACCTACCACCTGGATGAAAAGCTAGGCATGATCCATCAGTGTGCATCCATCCACAGGCCAGAAAAACAACTGCATCCTGGGCTGCACAAAAGGGGGCCTGGCCAGCAGGGTGGGGGAGGTGGTTCTGCCCCTCTGCTTTGGTCTGCTGGATACCCTGCTGGGGTCCTCAGCACTGGAAAGATGGGGACCTGCTCGAGCAGGTCCAGAGGAGGGACACAGAAATGTTCAGGGGGATGGAACACCTGTCCTAGGAAGAAAGGCTGAGAGAGTTGGGGTTGTTCACCCTGGAGACAAGAAGGCTTTATGAACACCTTACTGAGACCTTTCAGTACTTGAAGAGGTCTTACAAGATGGTGACAGACATTTTAATAGGGCCAACAGCCCTATTAACAG
Organism: Irena cyanogastra; assembly: GCA_013397155.1. Taxonomy (NCBI): domain Eukaryota; kingdom Metazoa; phylum Chordata; class Aves; order Passeriformes; family Irenidae; genus Irena; species Irena cyanogastra. Next base: position 1,549,737 of record VWZV01007382.1, read on the forward strand.
GACAAGGGGTTTGAAACTAAAAGAGCATAGATTCAGAATAGATATAAAGAAGAACTATGTCACGAAGAGGGTGGTCACACACTGGAACAGGTTGCCCAGAGAGGCTGTAGATGCCCCACGTTCCCACTCAAGGTGAGGTTGGGTGGGACTCTGAGCAGCCTGATTTTGTTGAAGGTATCCCTGCTCATTGCAGGGGGTTTGGACTGGATGGCCTTTAATGATCCCATTCAAACCAAACCATTCCATGATCTTTGGTTTTCACTTCCCCTTCTGCACTGAATCCACAAGTCCATTAATGCTTTCACTTTCAGCTTTCCACTGCTGCTAAAATCCCTCCTTTCCCTCTGCTAACAAGCTCAGGAGTACACTGGAATGTTCCTCACCTTCAATCCCACAGTATCCCATTATCCATAACTCTCTCTCATATACCTCTCTGCTATGTTTCCAAAATACTACTCCAGAATCAGCTTCCCAAAGAATCAACTCTCACATGCGTTTTCCCTAACAAAAATGAATTTCCAAAAAAAGGAGATATAAATCCCATGAGGTTGGCTTTGTTCTGACTTTCACTGTCTAAGAATAATCTTCATTGTGCCATGAGCAACTTGTTAGACAACTGCGTGACAGAATCACTGAAAGATTATATTTAAAAATTAGCTGAAAGTGTTATGAAGCTTAATAAAATGTCATTTGAACACAATTTCAGAATTATAGAAGATTTGTTTTGGCAGTGCTTAATATAACCACCATGCAACTGAATGCAAATTCTAATACAGAAGTAATCTTTTTAAGGTATCAGTTAAGAAATTACAGTATGATGCACAAGAGCAACACTGACACCATTATATAATCTTTGAAGCACTGTAGGACAGTGCAGCTCAAAAAGAGTCACATACAGACCTTTCAAATAAACTACCATTGAGCTTTAGAGACGTTCATATTGCAAATAACGTATCAGCCAGGACCCACCCCACTTCTTTGTCTTAAGTGCTCAAACACACTGAGAAAATAAAAGCAAACAACTGCATTTAAGTAACAGCTAAAAAACCCTTTCTAGATATAAAACCCCTTGAAAATGTATGGGACTACTGGAAACATTTTACATTTGTCCTGTTATGCCTAAGTAACAAACACTAAGCATGAAGATAAATGTCACAAGCAGGTTAGTTTCTGACAAGAACATATATTTGAAGTTTTTTTATAGGATTCTTATTTAACTATGAATTATAGCCAGCTTGTATGGCTCATGGTCTTCTATTCGCACTTTTTCAATACATTTAAGAACAGAGATCCAATAGGTTCTCCAAACAGGTTATTCCACCCTCACATTCCACCTCAGCGGGTGTTTGACACATTCATGGTTAAAGAAATAAGCAAAAAATAAATCACCAAAAAAGAATTTCCAAATTCGGTATTTGTAAAGGGAAATAAGGTCTGCCATGTGTCTGGGCAAACCAGCACCTACAGTTGGCCCTCAGTGCAACACCAACAAAGTAAAAGATGCAGAATAATGTGCTCCCGAACCTCATCTCCAAGAAATACCTGTTTGAAATCCTTCCTCAAGTACTGACCATTACTTAGAGCAACTATGGATATCTAATATAAATACTTAATTTATAATTTCATAAATATTATGTTCATGACGTCAATAGCTTCCTGTGCCTGAAAGTTCTACAGTTAAATCAAAAGTTGTACTGAAAAATATTTTATCAGTTCCACATTTCCCTTTTCAATATAATCATGTCTATTTCAGTCTGATAATTTCAATTTGATTCTTCAACTGAAGTTAAACATATATAAAAGAATAGACATAATGAAAGAATTAGGTATAAAACTATTTCAAGGCAGTCCCTCTAATTTTCTGTATTGTTCTTTCCTTGGGTATGGATCTCAATTCCCTTAGCCTCAGGCATTCCTTTTCCTAGTGAAATGCAAAAAGGAACCACCAGTTACTACCACATGGTCACTTTGCTGTATTTTTTGCATTGTTCATAAAGTAATCCATTGTACATTGTACATCCTTGTACTTCTGCTCTTTACTTTGTTCTGTTTCATATTAATTTTCAGGGAGGAATTATTTCCCTTCCTTCCTGCAGTTTAATAAGGATTAGCCAGTGCAGTTACTGCAGAAATAAGCCAAACAAAAATATTTCAAAAAGTGTACTTTTGCTTAGTAGCAAACTGTTTGGACAACATGCATGCTCAGCTCTGGAGCTGATGAGTCTTCTCACAGCTGCTCAACCCATGAACTTTAGATTTTCTCTCCCTAGAGGTTATTATAGATTTCCATGGGTTTGTGCACTGAGGAAATCAAGACTCTATTTCCCATCGATTTCAGCCCTGCAGAAGTCAATAATCCTAAAAAAGGGCATTTAAAAAGATCCTGTGTGGGCTTTGTTGTAGCTGTTCACCTACTTTTATCCATTAATTATAAAATACTGTGCAATTCAGGGGGATAAAAAGTCAGTTTAAAGCCACTGTTGGAAGGGGAACTAAGCCTTCTGCAGTCAAAGAGCTGGAAAACATTGAAGTCCCCCTGGACAGCTCATGATGTCCATCTGAGAGCCTCTGCACTACTTCACTGCAGGAAAACCAACCTCAGTCCCCATAACCTCCCAGAGTTCTAGCAGGTCCTCCCTCTTGAAATAACATCCTGACTTCCTCTATTTCTCTTGAATCCAACAGAGGTTTCTCTAAGAAGGGGGAAGAAGTCAGCATTTCAATCAGATTAGAGGCTTTCAGTGAGAGAACAAAACACTCAATGGATGCTTCTTAAGCAACATTCATTTCTGTGCTGTGAAAGGATCACACCATCATAGACAGTCCAGAAAATCCATAAACTATTTTTATTGTTGTTCTTCACTGTATCTCATTCTGCTTTCCCACTAAGACCTGCCTGTCAGTATCATGTACAGCCACCACTCAGATGCACTTGAAATTTTTTTGCTTTACTGCTATTGAAGGAAAGGTTTCAAAAAAACTATTTTCTTTACTTTTCTCTTGGCAGGAAAATCGCCACTCTGGTCAGCTCTAACTCTAAATATTGCATGGACATCTATGGAGTGTAAAATAAAAGGGAAATTTAACCTAATTTAAACTAATTTGATAGTTCACCAGAAGTTTGACTTCTACCATTGTACTTCTTAAGTAGTTCAGACTTCTTCAGAGAATCAGGACTCATATTAGACAGAGGAATGAAAGCTAAATTGGTGACTTGAGGTAATTTTAAATTGATTTTTGAATTATCTCCCAACATTTTGTCAAGCATGCAAAACCACAATGCAGTTACTCAGCACTGCCTCACAACCATTCCCTGCCAATACTCAACCTGCTTGCCCCAAACAGGATCTTTTTCCCTGTATGTATAGAAAATAACTCAAAATTCAGTGCAAAGTTACTATGCAGAAAGCATTCACACAAGCACACTACAGAGACAACAGATAACAAATAACAAGGAGACTGTGGTTAAAGGCATAACAGGAATACTTCCTTTCAAAAGATGTGGGAGTGGATCAGAACAGAGGCTGCCACAAGAGCCAAGACTAAAGAAAGTCAATATGGCCTTTTGTTTGCAGATTACTGAAAGAAAGATCAATAGATCTACAAAATCAGGCCAAGGTCCTTCAGGTGCTATATTAACCCATTCTCATGTTAAAGTATTACTGGTGGTGGTTCAGCTATCAGAAATTACTTGAGTAATTTGGCCTACTTGCATCTTGCAATACTATCTTTAATTTAGTAGAGTTGAATGGATAAAATTTGACGTGCATGCAATGCTTAGAAGATCCTTTTCTTCCAAATCACACACAAATACCCAGAGATACTTCCAGGTTTTGTTTCTGCTGGTAAAAAAAAAAAAATCAGCTTTTATATTTATGGCACACATAGGATTACTGAATATACCTCCATGAAAAAATAGGAGTTGCTAATAATATTCCACAAAATCCAATTGTATCTTGAAATGTTTTCATGCTTTTCTCCAGTTTCTTGCAAGTTCACCAAAAGCTTCATGCTGCAAATGCCTCGTTGTAATCACACCCAAAAAGTGTGGTTTTCACAGGTTTGGTTAAAGAAAAAAAAAACCCAAACAAAAAACAAAAACCCCAAAAAACCCCTACAACACACTACCCACCTTGTGTCACCATAATTTGGTAGTTTTTACTGTGGAAGCTTCTTGTGTTCCACAAAGATAAATCCAGCTTTATTCTATCAGGAGGCTCAACAATTTCAAGACAACTCTTTGGATGGCTTTAATCCATTACTTTCAAGTAATTGAGTAGATTACACTTGTACCAACATCTCAAAGATGCATTCAAAATTTAGATGTTCAAACAAGTTCCAAAACAGATTAGTGCAGCCGAGGTGCTTCATTTTGTCAAGAGTAAGAAAGGGTTAAAAAAGAATTAAAATATTAAAAATATTAACATAAAAGTATAAATAGTATTAAAAATATTGGAGAGATATTAATATTTTAAAATAAAATATTAAAATATTGAAACAGAATGGAGGAATGGACTGTGGGAAGAACAACTGGGTCAACAGGAAAAAATGTGGTGGTGCAGGTGGGACAGAAACCCACCCCTACAATGAGGGATTCAATGTGGGGTAAAAAAAAAACCAGTTTCATTCAGACTGCAAGAAAAAGCTCATTGATAACAGCTAAGCAGTCTTTCATCAAGCTCTCACTGATAGAAACACTGAAAATCTCAAGGCCATTTAGAGTTTTCTATCCATCAAATCGAGCTTATCTTTCTCCCCCACTAACGTTTTTTAAATGCATTCTAAATAAATCTGTTGTCAACCAGTCAGTTTTTAACTATAGATTCAATTTAACTTGTTCCCTATCACACAATTAAAACAAAATAACAGCAGCAGCATGGATAGGAGCCCAGAAAAAAAAAAGACCTTTTTGTTCACTGTCTGCAGGGAAGGAAAGCATGAAATGTTGATGTTCTGCTGCCAGGTCCTATAAACCAAGTAACCAAATATATGAGACCATTGGCATGGTCAGGGAAGACACTGGAGGGAGGTAACTCCATAAATCACAAACTTCCATTTCTTTCTTTTGTTAGGCAATATCTCCTCTGTTCAGTACGGAAAATATAGCACAGACTCTACTCCAGTAACTGCACTCCAGGATTAAGGTCAGTGCATTTAAATATGGTTTAAAGATGCTGTACATTTAGATATGGTTGATCTGGTGGGTTCCAGATGAAGTCTGCAGCTCCAGCCCCATGGAGACAACAAACACTTGGGGAGAGACACTGACTGCTGCTGGTGTGCTCAGCCCCCTCAGCTTCCAGCCCTGACCACTTAGCTCTGAGCTCAGCTTTTTATCTTGATCTCTGCCCAAATAGCATTTTACACTACTAAAATTCCAAGAGACAAGGAGGGGAGAAATTGCTCAACTCTTCCCTCCTTTATTCCCCACTCACACTGATGAAAACAGATTTAAAAGGGGGAATTTTGTTCTGCAGAGATCTTTCATTGAAACGAAGCACAGAGGGTGGAGCTGTATTTTTCTATTGAAAGATTCACAAATGTTTTGAGGGATAATATGTAAAACATGCATTGATTTCCCCTTCAAATTTCAAATACATCACATTTTTTTCATCAGAAACTGAGATAAACTGTGGAATTATTCAGAGAACAAATTCTCCAGACCCTTCCATAGTTATTTTGCAGCAACTCCAGTTACATCTATCACACAACATAAAATGCTATTAAGAAGGTGTCAGAAAAATCCCAGCAGTGGTACAAAAATGTGTGTAAACTTGCAACTCATATGCTAAAAATATTTGTATTTCTACAAGCAAGAAACTGGAAAAAAAACCAGAATGGTATCAAACTATCAGTACAGCCAATAAAATAACATTTTACAAGGCATGCTAAGTGGCTTTCCAAAACTGGGCTATTTGTCACATATATTCAAACTAATAAAACTATTCTGCATTCTTCTCCCCTCAGATTCATGGAATATTTTTATCAAGATACAAACATGACAGGCACATTCTCTCTTCTCTGAGAAATGAGAGCTGAGTCATTCTGTATTGTGCATTTATCTCTGAATACTGCATTTTCCTCTGCAGTATGAGGAAAAGAATAGACTTAAACATTACAAAGAAAACTCTACATCCATCTTATCCAAGCCTTTCTCTCTAGCTTAATGAAGATAGCCTTCCTCGTTAAAAAATTCACTAAGAAACACATTTCACATCCCAATTTTTTCTCTAGGACTCTCTGATAAATACTGTAAATATTCTCCCATGCTTTCAATGGAACTGAAGAGGTAACACCTTTTAAAACAGGTATTTCTTTTTTAAAAGAAAGTAAACTCTAAAATCAAATGAGAGAGAAACTGCACCAAGTTATCCTTTAAGCAACTAAAGCAGAACCTTACAAACCTGCAAGGCTGGGTTTATAACATGGATTCCATGGTAATTTATCCTAAGCAAGCACCTGAATGTGAATTTTTTAGGCTTTATAGACTGGGTCATTGATTCTTATCAGTGAACCATCATGTATTATTCAATTAGTGCTACTTTTCTTGACACCTATAACAAGGACTTATTAACATTTAATTTGTCCAGAAACAGCTATTCATTGATGGTTTTCAATGGGACTATTAGAAAGTCTCAACAGACAAGTTACATACAAAAGGAAGAAGGAAATAAATCTCTTTCTACGTGACTATATCACTATATATATATATATATATATATATCACTATAAATATATCACTACTACTACCACCATCCTCAGCAGAAGCTGGGCTCATCCTTTTGACCAATTCAGTCATTCAACAGCATCAATATAAATGTACAAATAGTCTGCTTATTAAATTTACCCATATAGAAAGTGAACAGTGTGAAGTTTCTGTGTAAAATATGCCCTTTGTCACCTGTGAATTTACAAATATTTGGCTGCACTATTTATGTGCCATCAAAAAGTTCTTAATGACAGTGAAAAAGGACCAGAAAGGCAAGGACTAGCAAGAACAAAGCTCCTTCTACCCTGTGTTTCTCAGGAACATAAGGCAAGTGGGACAAAGAACCCCTATCTAATTTTATATTCATTGAGGGTGTGACTACAAAAATAAAGACAATGGAAGTCAGTGAAATAACCCTCAAACATTGTTTTAATTAGGACCTCTTTCCATAAGAACAAAATCGTAATGAACACTCACAATGTCCTCATAGGACTCAGATTTGCTTCTCATCTTCCAGACAGAGCCATTCCAAGTGTATGCACAATGCTTCCTGAAAGATGCAAAAATTAAAACATTTGCTCTCTAGAAATGCCTCATTTGAAACTCTTGCCTCCCAGGTATGCTGGATTAACACGAACATACTGAACCTTGCAAAGGAAAACATTCAAGAGGTTTCTTCCAGTCACTTGTGTCTTCACTGTGGCATGGACCTGTCCCAAACCTGAAACATAAAGTACCAGCTGAAGCAAGACAAGAGTTGAATAAGAATTATCTATAACACAAATATTCTGAAACTGCTGTGCTGCGGTTGACACTGGTCTGGAAATTGGAAAGAAAAGCAGAAATATTCTGATTTTTAAAGATGCCAGGGAAAGCCCTGGTTTCTGAGCAGAGTCAGAAAACCCACACAACATTGCACAGCAGTGCACTGATAAATCATTTGAGCACTGCAAATAGGAACTCCTCCTCCTTCTCCTCTTGAATGGAAACTTGGGCTTTAAATAAAATAATTCCATCACATAAAAAGCAAGCATATGTGAACAACTCATTTTGGCAATTAAGAAAACCCAGGTGGCTCATGTTTGTTGGTTTGAAAAACACCTTCTCATTTAGTGATATAAATCAAGAGTAATTGCATTAAAAATTAAGAAATCAAACCAGTACAGCAAGTGAAGCAGATCCACTTAAGAGTTATGTAGAAAACAGAACTTCAATCCCAGGGGAATCTCTGACACTCCAACACTAAATCCAATGTCAAGAAAAGGAGGCAAGTCCATATATGACACCTTATGGAAAGCTTGCTTAGTTTTGCAATGTTGATTAAAAGAAACTGTCTCCATTTGAAATGTTCTGCATTTTTAAAGCTGAAGAGTTTGAGGCAGATTTCAGGGTTGGAATTAAATGATCCACTCTATGATTCCATAAGGTGCCTGTTTTGAACTTTCCTATTGAAAAACAGAGGTCCATTCACAAATCCTCATTTACTGAGAAAAACATGCAACTATCAAGAGCTCCTATCTTCCTCAGGAGGATCCTTGTATAAGCTTTAGGAACATGGGGCACACATATAAATCTGTCCTGCTGCTGCCCCATGGGTAAAATGGGTAGAATAAAAATCAGCCAAATATTTCGTTATTCAGTATTTTTAATATTTTAACCCACGTTCTTAATTTTGTGTTCTGTAACTTCTCACAGAAAGCCTAAACCAGATAATAACACAAGATCTGTCATCTTGAACCAGGAAGGAGTCCTGAGCATCACTCCCCTTGTCTTGTGATTTGTGTCTGCAAGGTTCTTGGCCACTTTGCTGATGGAGAAAGTTCTTGTAAGGTCAGACCAGCTTAAGAAAATTCATATACTTGGAGACTGCATTCAAGGCTGCTCTGCTATGACATTGTACAACCTGGGATTAAACTGCCAGAAAACATCCTGGTAGAAGGCTTTGCCTGCATGCAGAGCTGTCACCCTTGCTCCCATCTTGATTTCTTTTGCAGAACAGCTCCATCCTTTTCTCCCTGACTCTTGGTCTTTGACTTCTCAGGAACACTGGTAGCTTCTTATGCCCTGCTTTATCCTCCCTAATTAACGTGGGACACCTGACAATGACATAACACACATCCAAGACAGGCTATCTCTGACAGAGCAAACATTTTTTGGGAGGGAGATTTTTTGAGCTGCTTAACTACACATCTAGAAGAAACATGTAACTGTGAACACAATTAAACCAAGGAAAAAGGACTCATGTTTGAGCAGTTCATGAAGAACTGCAGCTTGTGGGAAGTACTCACACTGGAGAAATTTATGGAGGACTGTCTCCTGTCGTAGGGACACACTGGAGCAGGGAAATGAGCTCTCTCCCTGAGGAGAAAGCAGCAGCAGAAACAACATGTTATAAACTGACTTTAACTCCCATTCCCTGTCTCTCTGTACCAGTGAGGGCAAGGAGGTGGAGCCCAGGAAGGAGGGAGGGATGGGGGAAAGGTGTTTTTAGGATTTGTTTGAACTCTTATTGTCCTGCTCTGATTGAGATGGGTCAAAAACTCAACTAATTTCCCCAAGTCAAATCTGTTTTGCCCATGAGAGCAGCTGGTGAGGGATTTTTCCTTGCCCTATCTCAACCCAAGAGCCCTTCATTATATTTTCCCTCCCCTGCTCAGATGATGAAGAGAAGGATAGAGCAGTTTTGGTGGGCAGCATATCCCAGGTGTGCAATATAGGGGTGTGAGGAAGAGTTTGCCTGGCTGACTCCTACCCACCAGCATTATGCACATCTTGCAAGCTGCTGATTATTTTCTAGGCCTGGTGGAAATGACAGTTAGGAAAATCAAGCAAAAGCAATCTCCTAATTACACAATTTAATCTCTTCCTTCTATTTACATAAAGAAACAAGATGGCAATCAAGATACAGACCTACTGCTGAAGGAAGAGAATGCCAGGGTTTCCAGTCCTCAGAGTAAAACCTGGGGTTGACAATTCTTGTGTAAAACAGATTTACTTTTGGTTTTTAACACAGTATACATGTGTGGCATGTGGGCCTGAAGACAAGCTTTTTTCCTGAGCAGTAATTTTCCTTGCAACATCTGCTGGGTTTTCATCTGCTATTTGTGCATGCAGCCTTCTTGCTCACATTATGGTCTGTAAATAATGCATATCTTTCTATTTATTTTCACTTAGCCTGCTGAAATGGGTTTTCTTGAATAAGCAGCATCCATTTATGAAATGCTGCAATAAAATTTAACACATCTTCCTGATAGCTTCTGCATCTAAATAAAGTTGTGCAGAACAGAGCTTTATTTCAGGTAAATCAAAAATCACTCAGGTTGGAACTGATCTCTAAGATCATTGAGTCCAACTGTTAACCCACAACTGCCAAGTCCACCATTAAATCAAATCACGTCCCTGAGTGCCACACCTAGGTGTGTTTGAAATACCACCAGGGATGGTGACTCAACTTCTTCCCTGGGCAGCCTGTTACATTGCTTGACAACTCTTCAGTGAAGAAATATTTCCTAATATCCAATCAAAACTCCCCCCAGCATAACCTGATGCCGTTTTGCTTGTTACTTTGGAGAAGAGACCGACACCTGCCTTGCTACAAACTCCTTTCAGGTAGTTACAAAGAGTGACAATGTCCCCCAGAGCCTTTCAAGTCACTAGACGGTGATAATGTCCCCTCTGAGCCTCTTTTTTTTCTAGGTTAAAGAACCCTGGTACCTTCAGCTATTTCTCATAAGACTTGTGCTCTGAGAAACTTAAAAAGAAAAAAATAAAATTTATGAAAGGAAGGGGAGGGGGGGAGGCAAAGCGTTTACACTGAAAGGATTTTAGGCCATAAGTGACGAAATGGTCAGGGAAAGTGGCCAAAGATGCCACTGTTTTTCTTACTAACTAGCTCTTCTACCTGCATTTAAATGTAAAAGCCTCAGCATTCAAACACTGGGTGCAAACAGCTGACAGCCTAGTAGACTAAAACACAGCAAGACTGCCTTGTCATATCCATTTAGAGGCCTTTCTCTGGGCTAGTGAAATTCACTGCAACAAAATACATCTCTCACACACCAACTAAATGCATCTCTCATGCATTTACAGAAGAGGAAAAACTTCTCCAACTTTCAAGGAAAATGATCCTGATTCATTTCTATCTAGATTTCTCAAGGTTGTGGAAAAATGGCTGGGGGCAAAATTAGAGGACACTGAGGAGTTCTATTCACATCCTAACAGAAGCTGTAACAGTACAGGATTTCCAGGGTAAAATGCAGCTGCTGCTCCCTGGATGGAATGCTGCTGGCGTGCTCAAAGCATGCTCCTGGATGGTTCCCCACAGACACAACCTGCAGCCACAGCCCCTGCTGAGGGGATGGAACCGCGGGTGGAGCCGAGCGGAAACACCGCGGCCAAGTTCCACTGGAGTCCTGTGGTTGCCACAGCCTGGTCAGAGAGGGAGAAAACTCATTTTCCCAGGATCAGCTTCTGAGGCCCTTAGTTGAACCCAAACAATGATAACTTATTATTATAAACAACCTGCAAGTACTGTTTTTCCTACTTTCTGTTTTCCTGTTCTCCCAAAGATTGTTTATAAGAAGGGTGTTGTGCTAATTAGCCAACCAGGTGAAATGTATTGATTAATTGACCAATCTGGTCCAGCTGGATCCGAACAGTGTATAAAAGGACAAAAATTCAAAGTAAAGGCAGAATTTCTGCAAATCCAGCCTTTGGAGTCTGTGTGGTTTCTTACGATTACAGTGACAGAGTCCTGGCAGGGAGGGAATCTCCAGGGTGCCTTGCAGCTGATAAACCACGCAGGGCCTGTCAGCCATGGGAGACAGGAGGGGCCTTGTGGCTGAGCCAGGAGCCGTGGTGAAATCACCCTCCTCGGATGAACTGGGTCACTGTAACACAATTGTATTCACGCACATCCCCTTCCCAAGGTCACCCACCCCAGAGTGTGCCACCCTGCAGTCATGCCACCTGCTCAGTGGCGGGGCTGTGGAAAGCCCGACTGCAGGGCCCCCTTGGTGCCACCGATGGGCTGCAGTGTCCCTTGGTGCCACTGACGGGCTGCAGTGTCCCTTGGTGCCACCGATGGGCTGCAGTGTCCCTTTGTGCCACCGATGGGCTGCAGTGTCCCTTGGTGCCACTGATGGGCTGCAGTGTCCCTTTGTGCCACTGATGGGCTGCAGTGTCCCTTTGTGCCACCGATGGGCTGCAGGGCCCCCTTTGTGCCACCGATGGGCTGCAGGGCCCCCTTTGTGCCCCCGATGGGCTGCAGTGTCCCTTTGGTGCCACTGAGGGGCTGCAGTGTCCCTTGGTGCCACTGAGGGGCTGCCGCACACTTGGCTGCCCCCAGCCCTCTTCCAAGGACCACAGAATCACAAGGTTGGAAGAGACCTTCGAGATAATCGAGTTCAACCCGTTCCCCTGACACCTCAACTAAACCATGGCACCGAGTGCCACATCCAATTTTTTTTTGAACACATCCAGGGATGGCGACTCCACCAGGGTCCTGGTTTCCCTGGGGTGCTGACACACAAATCAAACACTAAGGGTCGAGGAAATGTCCTTTTTTCACATGAAACAGAGCTTTGAGCTCCTCCCCACAAGCATGTCAGTCTATCTCAGAAGTAACATAGAGCTAGAATGAATTAAACTCTGCTTCTAACTGCATTTCTGAGCAGATTCACTCTAGAATATATTTCACTACAAAGCACTTCAGCAGGTGTTTTAATTCAACCCTTAAAATAATCAAGAGCAGCATTCATATGCTAAAAGGGAACCCCACAGTCAAGTGCCTTGCTGAATAAGAATCTTGGTGAAATTGGTAATTTCAAATTGGTTTAAAGTACTTCAAATTTATTCTACACAGTGCTGACAATCTCAGATACTCTCATGATAATTACAGTGTATAAAAACAGTAAAACAGTCCCTGGCCAAAGGTCTGGCAGCCTAATTAAACAAAAGCAGCAGAAAAAAAAAATTAAAGAAAACAGATATAGAATGGGAAGTTAAAGAGGAATAAAAACCAAGATTTGTGATCTTTAGGTTATCAATAAAACCATATTGCCTCCTCAGGCAAACTTTGCTGCTTATTCTGATAGTTTCTGGGTAGGCACAACATACAGACAATGCTAATTTAGATTTCTCCCAATCTCCTAAAAAATTCCTTGAAATCAGTTGGGTCCCAGTGTTCCTCTGAGAAATGTAAGCCTTTGAATCAATTCTAATTCACCTCTACTTAAAAACAAACAAAGAATCAGTATAGCTCTACTTTATACTCCAGGCAAGAGTTTTGCAATTTTTTTGAAAAAAAATTTCAGCTAAAGGAGACAAAAAGAAACCACATTAACCTGTCAGTTAAATACTTATGCTATATGCAGGATTCAGAATCTTGATTAAATATTTGAAAATCATGCTTTCACACTGAAAATAAAAAATACAATATAATAATAATAATAGGGTATTTATAGAAATTGTGGACAAATTTTGGTAAATACATTCTATCATAAAATACAAAGATTCTGTCATGAGACACAAAGTATGACCATTTGGAATGTCCTGAAAAAGAAAATTATAACCTGCAAACTCCCTTTTTGACAGTTATCAGAAACATCTTGCAATGCCCAACATGTTTTTGGCAACAAAGAGCAAGGCTGCTCACATATAGAGTCAGGAAGAATTCTCTTTATGGGCTTCTTGTTCCTCTGACCATACCTTTTGCAAAGGAAAATGAATTTGCCAGAGAGAAGCCCACTAGACAAAAGAAATGCTTTGTCCAGTGAGTACTTCCTAGTTCTTGACAGTGTCAGTCTTTTAACTGTTCCCAGGAAAAGTGAATGCTGCCAAGTCATTCCAACGCCAACCACATTCATTTCTACCTGGCAGTAAAAGATGGCTCTGCATTACTCCCAAGGTTTAATGAGCACTGCAATGTTAGCTCCCATCTCCTGGCCAAATTCCAGCTCAGGTAATCACCTCCTGCCTCCCCAAATTCCCTTTGTCATTCCCTTAGGTCAGACAATCTTCAGTCTGCTCCAAGCTGCCCATGCACTGTTAAACACCAGAAGGGGCCACTTTTAATGAATGAATTACAGAGTGAGCTAAAATCTCCCACTTTCTCAGGCTAGAATTCACAAAATGCGTCACTGGCATCCATGAATCATTTTTCTAAATGTTACTGGGTCACTCAGTATGTTTTAATTAGCACCAAATTATTTTAACAGATTCTCTAATGTGTGCCCAGGTGTTTTTGTTGGCTTGCAGACAGGATCATGGTCACAATGAAATGTGTTACACTTAGGTGTATTTCACTGAGATATCAATGAGATGTCCCATGAGCCCCAAAGCATGTGTTTACTTCAAGCCTCCAAACAAAGCATGACCAAAGTGTGCATTTTTTTGTTCAGAAGTGATGGGGGGCCTAGGACGTGCCAAAATTTTCTGTTGTAAAGCATCAAATTCTTGCCATTTCTGGCTGGGTACTCTCATTTTACCATGTATTTTCATGGCCTCAGAGTTTTGCATGCACAGCACTCAAGGTCAGTGTCAAAACTCCATTGGAACACCCTTGAAATTAACATGTAACTTCATGTCACCTACTCTGCTATTGGGTAAATTCCAATACTTGCTCCCACATAAAAGGATGTAAGGGAGATTCATACCTGGTAAAACAGATCCTGTCCTTTACACCTTTACATTGCAATCACAAATTACCTTTCCTTTTAGCATTGTTTACTGTCATTGCATTGTTTTTTATTAATCTGAGCATTTTGATAACAAAGTATTTGTAAGAACTTTAAAAAAATGTCAAGTGCTGTGCAGATGCCAGAATAAGTTTCTGCTACCAGTAAAACAGATGGAGGGGAAAATTCTACTTCTGTTGGTAGCAGAATATTCTAAGCTCCAATTTCACGTTCGGTTTAGTCATGAAGACATGCATTTAATCCACAATGCACCATCATGAATTTTTGATCATTTTATTTCAGGGTTATCAATATGCAAGTCCTTTTCCTTTTAGGGTAAGGACTTATTTTGTCACACTTTTATTAGTTTTTCAGTCCCTTTACAAGCTCCAGTGTTCAAGTTCTGTGCATGCACCATCTCTGAGGGTGACAAGCAGGTTTCTGAAGAGTTGCAGAGTGGAATTCCAAAGGACATATGGCCATGAGAAAATGCCATTTCCTTTTGTTAAGGAACAGGCATCTGTGACAGTCCCTCACTGAGTGGGAGTGGCAAGCAGCTTGATTTCCCACAGAACTGATGGAGAATCAAAGCCAAAGCATGTCCAGGTGGACAAGATATCCAATCATCTCATCATTACATCACCTGTGTGACACACTCCAAAGGCAGCTCCAGAAGCCACCACAGCAATTACCTCATTTGCCCACAGTTCTGTGAAGAAATAAAATCCTGTCCCTGGTAAATATCTTTCATTGTCTGGTATCTGCATGCTTTGATTTTTGTTCAAATACCAAGGAACAGGACAGGTGAAATAATTGCTGAGCAAAATTGTTTAAATACGTCAAATGTAGCTGCAGAAAACCAGATATGGGCCCCCAGAAAAGTGAGGAATAAAAGCAAGCACATCTGTCTAGAGCCTCAAATGCACGTCAGGCCAAGAGCTCAGTTCTTCAGCACTTTATGCAAGGAGAATGTGTTCCTTTTATACTGTCTTACTGCTATGACACAAATAACATTTATTTCCTTCAGTAGCAAAGATTCCTTCAGTTCAAGACAAGATCTGAAGCTGCTTTGGAAGTGCCAGAGCTCCTCAAGTTCAGGACTCCTCCTAAGACCAGGAAGATGCTCACCAGGTATTTTCAAATAGCAGGAGGGAACAATAAAACTCCTTTCAAACTGTGCCTATCTGAATTCATACTATAAATAATTTTGAAACAAAAATAAAAAATAACAAAACCAATAACAGCAAGAAAACTTTTCCATTAGAGAGGAAGATGGGCTTTGCACCCAAGGCAGGCTTATTCAGCTGGAGGTGTCTGGACACAATTCCCAGCTCCAACTCTTTCCCAGCACTATTACAATGACATCTGGGAAAATCACAAACAAGGATATCCCAAATTTTCTTTGCTGTCATGATACTTTGGAATATAAACTCCTCATGTCCAGAAACACATGCACACCTAACCTATTTTTTGAATAGTGAGATGAAAAATCATTCTGCAAATGTGCTGAATAAAAATACTCTGCATGTATTTGAGAAGATTTCAAGGCTTTTCTGTACCACACGTAACAAGCTTTTTAATCATTAATACTTTTATCTATTATAAGTACACATAAATAGCAAAAAACCTACCACAGCTCTTGAATGATAAACCCAGACAGACTTTTAAAAGTATTGATTTGCTCCAGCTGCTGTTATGGGGTTGTCTCTCATGGATTTCAGCAGGGATAAAATGCAACAATTATCCCTAAAAAAACCATTCAGTCTCCACTGTAAAAATAGGATCTGTTTTAAACAGACCTGTGGCTGAGCACTTAGGATTTGCAGTGGTGAAGAAACAGAATGTGTATTTTAAAAGGTGGAACTCCAGAACAGAACAACAGAATAAGGTGGAAGGAGTATTTGAAGGTTCAGAAGCCACCCAGGCACCACTGCCTACATGCTCCTCACCTACTTATTTCTTCTTCTTCTTCTTCCTTCCTCTTTTTCTGAGTTTCATTATAAAGAAATTAACTATTCAGTTAAAGG
Organism: Irena cyanogastra; assembly: GCA_013397155.1. Lineage (NCBI taxonomy): Eukaryota > Metazoa > Chordata > Aves > Passeriformes > Irenidae > Irena > Irena cyanogastra. Next base: position 1,566,149 of record VWZV01007382.1, read on the forward strand.
GTCAACCAGCCCTGTACAATCGTCTTCAAAATATATATCCTGGCACAAAATTCGGTACTGCTGTCCATGTTGCTAAAAAAGGATTTTTTTTTAAATAAACATTAAAAAATTATGCTAAATATTATTTTGTTAAACTATGCTTAGTAATTATGCCATTAGCAATGCATTAAGCCTCAGCTTTTACCTTATCATGTCCAAAACAGTCCATTCTATTATTCTGTTCCAGAGTACAAAACCATGTGATACACAAAAAAAGAAAAAAAAAAATTCACTTCTCAGGGAAACCAGTCCTTGATCATTTTTATTGATGTCATTTGAAGTGACTGGTGCCCAAGATCTCTGGGAAAAAGAAAAGCCCTACCAACCTCACGCACCTGTCACTGAAATCAGCTGCGAAATAATGATGTGTGACCTAAAACTTCAAGTTCCAGTGGCATTTTTATACTGACATCTCCTTGGAAGGCAGAAAGAGATCAACTCCTAAAATACTAAAACATCCAACTCATTCTTTAAAACTGGAGGTTGTACACAGACCACAATTTTAAGACCTTTGGATTTTTGTCCTGCATTACCAAGAAGGATACCTGATTTACCTTAGCTATTCCCTGGACACCTTGTTATCCTCTTCTGTGTAGTCCTTCTACCTGACCTCCTTTCTCAACATGATCTCTTCACTTTCTGTTCATGTAGAGTTTGCAGAATCCAGCCAGTGTATGTTCTCCTTTCAGTGAATCATTTTGACTCACAATTTATTAGTCTGGCGTAAAGAGGGATGAACACCACATTCAAAGTCTGTTCTGTGTTGTTAAAATTCTCCACAGTGAAGAAAACGGGATCATCTCCAAGCAGGTTGCTCCTAGTGCTTGAAGCCACACCAAGCATGATGGTTTTCCATAGATTTCCCTTTCATCTCAAAGGTCAGGCCAGCTTTTGGACATAAAAAATTCTCTACACAGAAGGCAAGAGCCTGAGACCAGTCTTGGAGCAGAGCTGATTTTGCTCCTTAGAAAAAGGTGGGATACTCGAGGCAGAAACCAATACATGGGAACTGCTGAATGGGCAGCTTCAGTCCCTCCAAGAACCTGAGGGTTTCATTTATAAAAATAGTTAAAACTTACAGTACTTACACAAAGAACCGAATCAGCAAGATGCAGGATACCCACAGCCACTCGAAGAAAATCAAAAACTACTTTGAGATAATATCTCCTATAAGTACTATTCCTATTGATTATGGCAGCACACAGTGAGAGCTTTATGAAGTGGAATTGAATTTGCCTTACAATATATACTGATTATATTGTGTAAATGCTGCTGCACTGCTCCATTTCCTACGGGATGCAGACAAACTCTTTTACACTCCCCGGGGGTAATAAACATGATGAGGCTGAATGCTTTCTATCTCTCCCTCTTTGCACACTCACACTTTTGTCTGCCAGCCAATTAACTTGGTCCTTGGGAAAGAAGCTCTCACTTCACTCTGCAAAAATGAGCATACAAAGGCTCTAATATACCACAATGTGAAAAATACATTAAGGCTACTGTTAGCTTTCTTTATTAACTGTTTTTATGACTTTAATGCTGTTTCTCTTCTGACCATATTGCTACAGTGGCTGCACATTATGGAGAGCTCCTGTCAGCAAGGGTTGATGTGCACTCCAAGGGCAAGGCTTTATTTAAATTCAGTGCACTGAGACTTTATATTAAAGGCACCTTCCTGAGGAGGTGCTCCTCAGAGTTACACAAGCTTGTCAGTGAGCACATGCGAAAAAACAGAGTATATGTACCTTGGCCCAAGTGCCTGGGACTCTAGAATACTCAGCTCTGGATTAGGAAATGAAGTGAGATAAGAAACAGAGAATTCAAATACACACCCACTGCAGGATGCACAAACCTTTATGATAACCAGCTACGTGGGCCAGGTTTGCTTGTTTAATTACTTTTGCTTCATATGCAGACTGAGATCATTAAGAAAGAGAAAACCACACTTCCTCAAGAATTGTCAGAAATTTTATTATGCATAACAGCTTAGATAGCCTAGGAAGAGATTTATAACCAATTTATTGTTTATCTAAAACTACCTTGTTCTAGAGGCCACAAAACACCACCAAAAAAGGAGAAATGGTAGTAAACATGCAAAAATATCCTCATTATATTCTAAAAACTTACCTTCTGCCCAAAGGGGCTAGTTGAAAATTTGCCACAAATGCCTGTTACAGTTCTTAGTGGAGTGGATCAGGCTGAGTACAATGGATTGGTTGGATATTTGGGGAGCTTGCAGAGGCCACAGCGACTCCCTCCTCTGAGACACTGCAGTGGGAAATGCAGAGGTGACAGCAAGAGGGAAGGACTGTGCTGCCCTTTGTGAGCAGGGTGGTTGGGCAGATGAAGGCAATTTATCACACCCAGCCTGAGCACACACCCAGGGCCTGAGCCATCCTTCACCTCCCCTTGTCTCCCGTCCCTCGCAGGGCTGCTGGGCACTCCCTGGGAAGCTCCACACCCACACCAGCTCCTTTCTGGGTTCAGCTCATACCTCATCCTGTCTCTTCTGCTCCTAAATATCTTGTTTCCCCTCTCTGCTGTTTCTTAGGTCATTAACCCCCCTGACTCCTGCCTACACTCCCTCCCTCTCCATCATCAGCTCCTCCCCATGCTCCACAGCCCTTCATTAGGGTATATTGCCTCAAAAGCAAACACACACCTAACAGTCATTTTTGCTTCAACCTCAGGTTTCATTTCCTCCTTCTGGTTTTCATAAGAGATGCACCTTTTTCTCCACATCTGCACTGACTTGGTCTCATTTTTTTTCCCTCTCCCACCTTTAAAAGTTCTTTGTCAGTACATTCAACCAGCTAAGTGGTACTTTTCTGTGGCCTCCTTCACACCAAACCAGATATTTTAAACAGAGGGGAGCTGCAAAGTGTCTCCTGACCAGTAGTCATGGACTCTAAAGTAACAATATATGTTCTGCTTTTAAAAATGGTCACTTATGATCCCATTTTATCCCAAATACTCCAATAATTTTGGAGCCAACATTAATCTAGAAATACATGCCACTGAAATTAATGCATTTCCATATAATAGGAAGCTCCAATATATCTCAAATTTAAAGAAAGAGTGCACTAGAGTAATAAAACTCCAGGAACCACCCACAGCTCATTTATTTCAGGTGTATGTATAAGGTTCAAATTTTATTACGTCCCAGCAAAACAAGGCAACCTTAACCTCCACTGGATTATTATAATTTCCAAATTGTTTGCCCATTCTGCTTTATATCCTAGGGAGGTTTGTATCAAACACATTGTTAGAACAGCCAAACCTCTGGAGTGGGATTTTTTTTGGTGGAAATGATTAAAAATGATGAGGGCATTACAGCCCCAGTAATGTATGTTTAAACTATACAACTGACAGCTGCAATCTCAACTAAGGAACTAATTTAAACACTTGAAAAGATACCCAAAGTTCTCCGTTCATGGTTTCTCCTCCCTCTGTGTGAAGGTTCACTGCTGTGGGTGCCTTCAGCAGTATGAGGTTATATTATTCTATAAAGTGTGTGATGCTACTGACTTTATGGTATTTATATTTTATATTGTGCTGTCTGAATCTAATTAAATGCCCTGTGTTCTCCATCCATTAAAAAAAAAAGAAAGCAAAAAACAAAACAAAAAACCCCCACCAACTTTGTATGATATTTTTCTCCACATTTACAAGTGCACACTAGTCTTGAGAGTCTGCTTCCCTCTTTGTATCCTCTGTATCTCCAGGATCCTCTGCTGACACCCAGGATGTCAACTACATGCACAACGTTAGCAGCAGCAGTATTTTAGTGCAAAAATCTGAATTTCTGTCGCTCTCATAGCTGTGGAAAAGAGCAGCAGTCATGGAGTTACATTTCTTAGCACCTCTGTAAAGGTACACACACATATACATATATATTTACTTTCTCATAAGTCTTCAAGGCTTGCAGGATTCAGGAAATTTGATAAATTCATGCATCTGCCTTTCTGTTAAAGACTTCTGAAAGGGTGGCTCTTTGGGAAGACTGGGAATTGCTTTTAATTAAACAAACCAATTTCATGGTTACTTATTCATATGAGCAGATGTAAAAAAGTGTTATTACATAAGGGTTCCCAACCCACTGGGCAATATTCTGGTGCCCATCTGTTCTCATCAGGACGAGGCACTATGCTGAAACCTTTGAAACAGGGCTCTGGAATGGCATTTAAATCTCCCTAGGGACAAAGTCAAAGCTCAGCTCCACAGGGAATTCTGTGTTTGCTCCCAGAAAAAGCAGCACAACATACCTGGGCAAGGAGGCAGAGCCTGCAGATCCTAGTGAGGATGTGAAGGGAACTTCAGCAGGCACATATTCACCAGCTCAGAGCCTACTCCCATGTTTGTAGTTCAAATCTATTAAAGGCCATCTACACTGTAATTTGCCTCTGTTGAATTTTGAACTCCATAAGCTAAATTGCTGCAAATAAGTATGTGGAACCTCTTATTTCCCTTAAAGCCTGATTTTCAGTATAGCTCGATTCAATTAGGAGCAGCCTTTCTTAACTAAGTCTGTCCACAGCAATTTAAATTTCTTTCCTTTAACCAGTGTAGTGAACAAGTTTGAATTTCCATGCAGACAATTCCCACCTTAACTTTCTCATTATCACTGTTCAGAAAACAGCAACATATTTCTAAATGAGTACTTCAGGTAGCCTTTTCTCAATTATACTTTTCCAATTATTGCCTTTTCCACATTCAGAACCTGGATTTTATTATATACCTTTACTGAAATTTGAAAGATGCCTGTTCTGTAATTCTTACAGACTCTCAAGGCAGGCAGATAAGCTTTCCACATGACCTAAACTGAAAAGACCAACTAATAAAAAACTCTTTACCTTCACTTTTCCTGGTCACTTTTGCCAGTCATCAACAGTTAGCAGCATTTTATGTAAGTATAGTGTGGGCTTAAATATAAAATTTATTTTTATACATATATATGTATATAATGCACAATAACACACAGTCATGATGAGATGGTTTGTTTAGCATAAGGTGCTGAGAGATACAGAGAAAGGCAGAAAGATTCTGCTTTCACCAGTATTTTATCCACTGTCCAAAAACTGTGAAAAGAATCTAAATAAAAAGAAATCAATACACTCCTCTCATGAAAGATGTGAGATCAGATGCTCTTTTTTCTTCCTTAAGAAGCTCAGAAAAGAACAAAGGTGTTAACAAAACACAGTGCTGAAGCCATTAGCTTCATCAGATAGCAGTGCTATCTCCCTGCAGCTACAGATTGCTGCCTGCTTTGTTTAATAAATTCCATTCTCACAGGTGCATATTTATGTGCAGATACTCCTGTGATTAAATCCTTCCATGAATATAAATCCCCACTTAGGAGTTATCAAACGTTATCAACCTTCATTCATATATATACACACACACTCGTTCTGAACATAGTGGTGACAGTGACACAAAGAGCTTCTCATCAATTTTGTACAAGAAAAAGCAGATTTTAAAGCCCTCTAAAACGTACTTCAATGTTCACACATTATCTGACCAGAAGAGAGGGGTCAAAGGTAATAATCCTAAATTGCTAAAATGTTTGCAGCATTTTGTGTTAAAGCTATAAATATTATCAATGGGAGGCATTGGTTTTCACAAAACCACACTAGGTCAAATAAGCTGGCAACCAAGGAACTGAAAACAAAATGAACTTACAGCAAATATAAATGATATTTTGGTTGAACATAATTCAGTGTTGACAACTATGTGGGGGAAGTTCGAAGAACAGCAAGAAAAGGAGGGAAAGCAGAGCATCAGCTTTCTGTACAAGGCATGACACAGCTCTTCAACCAGATAAAAAATTTATATCTACATGGCATCAAACAGCTTATAAAAGAGCCTGGTGTGGTAAAAGAGCAGAAAGAAGTCAAGGCTGGAAACATGATCCACCTGAGAAACAACACAACCAGGATTTCCCTACAATACTGTGTAAAACCTGATTAAATCTCCATGCTGTAGACACAGAGTTAATTTGAGGCGTCGTGGAAATTTTGATAGCACAGTCACACCCTCAGGAGACAGAGTGGGACACACTGATTGCTTTGCAGTGCCCTGGTAAGCAAAAATAGCTCTGCAGATACACTGCAAAAACACCTTTGTTCTAATTAATCTGAACTAGGCATTTTTTAAGAGAAACAGCCACTGTTGAGGACAATTTCTGGCACTGGAGAACACATCAGGGTGAGTTGCTCGTTTTGAGTTGCATTTTGCTACTGCATGGCAAGCACCACGACTTTCTCCACTTCAGTCTTGCATTCACCTGCTCCTAAATCCCGCTGTTATAGCAGCCTTCAAAGTTCTTGTCAGCTTCCATCACGTTTTTCCACAAGACAGAGACTGCCATGCTTTAAGTGTGTTCAGTGCTCCTTGCCACAAGCCTGGTTTTACATGTGGCCATACTGAATATTGTCTCCTTGTGCCTGCCTCACCAAGGAGTTCAGCATTACTCAGAGCTTTCAGTTTGCTCTCTTTGCAAGTGACACGCTTCTCCCAAACTGGAGTTGTCTGCATAACTAAATTTGTGATGATTTTACTTGCAGAGTAAGACAAAAATGTGAAATACCTTAGGGTTAAAAAGCAGTCCCTTTAGGGACCACGTGAGAAACAGACGTGTAAAAATCATTGTCTGCTTACAAATACTTTCTGAGACATTTTACCTGCTTTATTCCATTTAACAGGGCCCATGGAAATACTATTTTTTAACAAAAATGCCACAATCTGTTGAATTCAAAGCTCTGCTGGTATCTGTGACTGACTAAACCCCTAAGAGTGGAACAGGTGTCTCTGAATGAATCCTTCAGAATGAAGAACACTCAAAGATGGGCAAGGGTGAAGTGCCCAGGAAGCTCAGAGCACAGCACAGCACAAACAGCTTTGTGGGGCCACAGCAGTGATCAGACCAGAATGGCAAAAAGCAATGATGTGGCTCACCCAAACTAACAAAATACTTTCAAACAAAGCAACAGGTTTGAGCTGGTTTCAACCCAAATATTCCTTCCAGGCAACTGAGGATGCCAAGCATCCTCAGGGTAAGAATGTTAAGACAGGTAAAATGAATCACATTGGTGTTGTGATTTATTGATCAAATTGGTTGATTTAAATGGGCAGATTTATTGCAATTGTTACATTTTTCTAAGTGTAATTTACATTTGCATTGTGTTTTCCATATATTTTGTACCACTCTGCTAAACCAAAAATTCCATGGGACATTAAATATCTTTAAATAAGTAAGTTTGACATTAAACATTACACTCTTCATGCACTGAATATTTAAAAGAATCTGGTCTGAGAATATTAGACTGACAACATTTATGGCAGATTTTAAATCAATGCCTTTATCAATGAAATATAGAGTCTCAAAACAGGGATGTCTAAATTGTTAAGGCCTATTTCCCACAAATCCATGTGCATTAGCATTCATTATATCCCACTCATTAAACTCTGTATCATTCAAGTCTCCCAGTAACCATTCCCTTAGATTACAGATTCACTGACAGGAACCCCACTTATCCTGTGACAAAACTGTGACTCTGGAATTCCCAAAATGTTATAAGGTTGTTTTAAAAAAGGGTAGGAATGTCAGAGCGACAGTTTAACATAAAAATTTCCAAAGCTAAACTGACTCTTTTTTAGAGCTAAGCAACTTTAATGAATCATTTCCTCAAGCCACAGAGACATTTGTGCTGGTAAAATGTGTTCCACACGACACCTACAGTGTCAGAAGAGGACACTTCCCCATGTATCAGGGACGCATCTAGGACAGATGCTGTCCTTAACAACTGCCTGGTGATTTGCTGCCAGTACTATCTACATTTACACTACATTTTTCTAGTTGGGATTCAGTTCTACTTCTTGGCATTCAGTGATTTTCAAGATCATTTCCTTACTGACTTATGCATGACACAAAGCAGGTTTCACTGGTTTCTCTCCTGGTGCTTCCTATGCCATGGATTTCAACACTGCAGTTGTACCTCTCTCTCTTCAGGCTCCCACTATAATATGACTATGATATAAAATTTCTTTAGTCATCTTTGTAAACAAAATGTTTCACTCAATGTTTTAAGAACATTGCAAAGCAATTTTCTGGTTTCTTTTGAACTAGAAATTGTCTCACTTCTTTTAATAAAGCCTGCCTGACATACAAAGGTTATTTTCATATAATAGAAAAAGCCCAAAAACTACTTTCTCCTTTCATTATGATGTACAAAGCAAAATACTTCAGTGTTTTTGCACACCAGCTGAGGGCCCCCCAAAAAGAATCATCTATTATGGAAGAACACCCAGACAATGCAAAAATCCACCTTTCCAGGTGAATACCTGCTCTCTTCCACAGCGAGAGTCAACACCCAGGGGAATGGGGTAGAAAGAGCAACTGTGTTGAAGGTTTTTGTTTATAACCAGCCCATTTTGTGTATAACCAACTAGTGTGAATCAAGGGACCAAAATCAAGCAATTAAATTTTCCTTAACACATCTATGAGCTACTCAAAGCACATGAGTTGGATGTTTCATGTCACCTAAAACAGCTCATATCAGCACCTTGCAAGCATTCATTTGTATGTTTAAGATGCACAATTTTATAGCAATAACCATGGAAGGAAAAACAAAAAAAAAAGAACTAGAATCCAAGAGTGGGCCTGCATTGTTATCCATGCTTACATTCAGACTCCACTGATTCCCATGGCACTCTAGGCATCCAGATGCAAATTTCAGGAGCAGGGCCTGATTTATAAAGGTGCTTAAAGCTAGGAATAGAATTCATAGTCATTTTGAAAATCCCAGCAGGTCCTTAATCTTCATAATTAGTCACTTAACTGCCTCATTACTGTTGGCCCAATTCTCAGCTGTAAGCAAGGGCTGTGCTGAGGTGCACCGTGTTCCTAAAAGTTCTTCAGTTCAATCTCAGCTGGCTCAGCCACATTTAAGTGCTTTATCCCTGGTTTCAGTCATCACAGAGTTGGACAGAGTAGAAAAAATGTACACAAGGCAGCAATAACTTATTATGAAACAAGGGTAGACAGGGCACAGAAAAACATCACTCTCCAAAAGCCTGCCCTGCAATCTACAGGTTGTAAGGTGGCTCTTGTCTGTCAGAACTGTTCAATGGGCTTTGCTCTAGGTCTCCTCCTCACCTGTTAGACCAACTGGCTGATCTGTCACACGTCTGCCTGGGCCTTGGCAATCTGGTGGGAAACAAGCCAAGAAGCTCCCCAGAAGTGAATAAACTTCACTGCTGTTTGTCAGGTTTAGTGAAATGCGGGTAAATGAGAATTTATAGCAGTCTATAACCCTCCAGACTCTGCACCCTCTGATGTGCTTCTAACTTCCTTATAAATCACCTTCAGTCATCTCATACCTGTGGTCAGGCAAGCACTGGGCCTGCAGTAGTTTAATCCTATTTTCCTCCCATTCCCTTAATGAGTCCATTTATTAGTCAATGAGTGGGACTATCTATTACAAGTCAAACCTCTCCTTTTCTAGTCTCAGTACATGAGAGAAGCCAGAGCCTCTGCATGGATCTTCTCACTATGATAAAAAAAAATCCAAACAAAAAGCATCCATCCCTCCTCAAAAAACTCCATACACTATAAACAAACATATAGGACTACCCACCTAAAGACCTTTGAGAACTCCACTGGCTGCTGATCACGGACCTTACATGAAGTCCCAGTGCTTTCAGAACAGTAATATCATTCCAGATATTACAATATGTTCATCCAACACTCACATTCTTGTCACAAGAATTATTCTCATGTGATTCTGAGCAAACATTAAGAAAAAGCAGGACTTCTGCAATTACAAGACAGATAAGTCATCAAGAACTGTCACCCTCCTACAAATTGCTTTCATAATAAAACTGCTAGAAAAAATATCTTCAAAAGTTGAATTTTCTGCTTAGTAGGTTCCAACATATTCTGACCAAATCAGGTGAATTGGCAATGAAAACTATTTATCTGTACCAGCTCCACATCTGTTCATTGCTTATTGTGGGTTCAGTGGTCAAAGCTACTCATGTTCTGGTGGAGGAAAGTGCTGTTGAGGAGGAGGAGGAGGATGTCCAACCCATCCCTGGAAACAGGCCTGGCAAAAGCCCAGCTTTAGCAGGAAGTGAGCAAAGGACCACTGCTTGCACCAAGAAGCTGTAATATTTCTGTAATAAACACTCCTTTAACTCCATTCACAGTTTAATTAAATCCCCACTTTAATTTCTACAGCAAAAAAAAAAAATTTGATCAGGGCCACAACTCCACATGAAATAGCTAAAATGCTGTTTCCATTTTTAAATTAAGTGCCTGAAAAATACTCAAAAGAAAATTAAACCTTTCCATAACAAGACTGTGAAACTTATCATAGATACATTTAAAACAAGCATAGCTTCAATTGGGTAAGAAAGCAGAATAAAATTTTAAAGTTGCTTGATCATGTTTGAAATATAGCTTGGTTATATTTACTGACAAGTAGGAAGTTATTTGAAATGCAAAAGTATTTAAAAGTAATTTCTGGGCTTTGGGGTTTGACTTTGAGCTTTTCATAGAAGTCCTTATTAAAGAAGCCTTCATTCATATAAATAATGTGAAAGATGACATAAATAATCTGTTACTACAGGGTTTTAAAGAAGACTCAATCCTTGCAATTAAGAGCAAAAGTGAAAAAAAACCCACTAGCTTTTATGGGGAGCTGATAGCAATCAGAGTTCGTTGATTTTACTGTTGCTGGCTGACAAATTGATGTGGAAACATTTATAGTACACAATAAATAGAGCTTAGAGGCAGTCAAAATATACAAGGCAGAATGAGACTCCTTAATAAGGGAACATCTGTAGGTATGAGCATCACTGATGCTCTGACAGGCCTGGTAAAATCCTAGCCAAATTCGTGGAGATTTGGTCCTCCAGAGTTTTGGGCAGCACAGAAACTTCAATTAAAGTCAGCAGTGTGTTTCTGACTTGGAACTTTGTATTCCCTGAGGTCTCAGATCCCCAGTAGCAGATATTTTCCAGCCAAATTTACTCTTCACTCGTCTCATAAAATTCAGAGGGTGAAAATGAACTCTCCTGTGGAGGAGGACAGGAGCCCTGTTAAGAAGTCACTGTTAGCCTGTGTCACCCTCTACTGAAATTAGACCCCTACAAGCCAATTACTTAATGACAATTTGTGTCCCAGTTACACCCCTGATATGCAGGTCTTGAAGATGCTTGTTGTATTCCTGAAAACTTTAGACTTTGTCCTGGCTTTTCTGATATTCATGGAATTTATTTTTGTCAAGTCAACTTCCACCAGCAACAGGTCTTATCATAGGCCCTTTCTCAGGAAGTGAATGTTTTAGACTCTGTCATTATTTCTTTTATTTGAAAAAATATAGTACACTTTAATTAGTGGTCTCAAAAACTTATTTCATACTGTGTTACAATTTGTGGCTTTTGTTCCTAAGAAAAAAACCAAGCAAATCTCACAACCAGATGCTGACAGAAAAATCTAAATGTGTCAAATTGTAGTCTTTAATAAGACTCTAACAAGAATAGCTGCTATCAAAAGGTTACCTGCATTCTGCTTATTTCAAGGTCTTTAATGTTTACCTGTTCAGGACTTTGGGTTTGTTTACATCAAAGGAACATCTTCCCTTTTTAAAGGTCAAGCATAAAACATTAATTAGGGACAAAGAGAGAAATCTCCCAGCTGACTTAATACCCTACAAATGGACTTGAAGGGCAGTTCACAAATTTCAACAGACCTGTTGTTCCCTAAAGTAAGGATGTAAACCTAATAATACACCACTTCTTTTAAGTATTTACTGGACCAGAACAGATCCAGTAAGAATCAAAGTTCTCACTGTTACACAGAACAGAATTCTTTTTGCCTGGATCATGAAACAAGATGTGATTACTGCTCCTGGTATCACATTTCCCTTCCAAGTTTAACATGATGTTCATACACTTCCACGGAGGTCTAACTCCAAAGAACAAGATATATTGACAAATATAAAATATATATAAATAGTCACAGTGGCATGTCAAGCTTAACAATGCTGATGATTTAGTACCTAAATGGAAATGAAATCATTTTACATACTTATTAACTAAAGATATCTGTTAAATTTTCTTTTCTAATTTTCATATCTGCAGAAAATACTGCACACATTTGTAACACCTGAAGATCCATTGTGGAGTTTAGTCAGGGTGTTAGAAATTATATAACTTTCCTAACCAATTAGTATGAAAAGTGAGGAATCAAGAACCAACAGAGGATAGAATACTAATTAATGAAGTGAATTACATAACTTAGAACCAACAAGCATTAATTTCTTTGATTGCTAAAAATGTATAAATAAGTTAAAAAGTTTTATATCAGCATCTGTGTGGAGATCATAATTTTGTGAGCCACACACACCTCCTGGACAAGAATAAAACAATGCCTTACTCACCAACACTGAAACACAGTTTTAGGGGGTCTTATTTATCCCAACAACTTCAGAGAATTTTGGTAACAAGGGAAGTGTTTAACTGATTACTGCATAATAAACAATTTCATAAGCACTCTCCAGAATCCATTACTAAATATGCTGTACAAGCAGTGCAATCAGGTACCATTCAAATTATAAGGAAGTAAAGATAATCCAGTCATTTTCTGATAAGCAGCAGAAAATATGCCTGTAATTTAAAAACTCTCCACAAGAGCAGCCACTGGTTTCCATTCCCTGTGCATAGTCCTTCCTTCCCTGCAGATTGCCTGAGGAGAGCTGCTCCAGACCCCACATTCCAATGCCTCAGCCACCCTGGCACCATTTTGCCCCAAAGACAACTTGAAAGTTTGTTTACTTGACAGACACCAGATTGAGAACATGTTCCCTCTCTCAAAGTCAGCCAGAGACGTTCAGAAATGGAAGAGTTTCAGCTCCTTGTGCAACTTAACACCTCTCCATGATGTGTGCATGGTATAAACTCGACTTTTCTTTCCTGCTCCTGTAACACTTCTTGGTTTCTTTTTATCCCCACCCCAACTGTGCTGTCCCAAGCTGGAGCCTTGGTTTGTTGCCTCTTTACCACTACAGAAAGGTGAGGGGGGACCTGATTTGGACATTTGTGCTGATCCCAGGTGTGTGGCCAATATTGGGGCCACCAGAAGTCAGCAGGATTGTATGAGGAAGTAGCTTCAGGCCGCCTCTGGACTAAGAGGTGTTTAATTTGAGAGCAAACCCAAAAAAGTCTTTTTACACTCTCAAAGCTGCTCTGAGTCCTTCACTCCAGATGGGGTCCATCTGCCACTGCCATCTCTTGCTTATTATGCTCTTATTTCCACGTGAATTGTTAGATGCAATAGCAGTAATGTCAGTAGCACTGAACACTGGGACTGGATTATGGTTTCCCACTTTGCCTGGATGCTTATTTTCTATAATTTCCCACCTATAAATTAGCATTTATCTTGCTGATAGGGACTATTATCGAGTTGAAATCCATATTCTACTGAAATGAATCACTTAATTAAGACCACAGTGTGAGTCTTACTGTGTAGGAAAGTATTTTCCCAGTCATTTTCAGTACACTGAGCACTGCCATAGCTACAGGAGCAATGCAGTGTAATAACATACTCTGGAATAATAATTTGCACTTGTACAGGGGAAAGGTGGTTAATATTTTTTGAAGAACACCACAGGATACACCATCACACTTGAACTCATTTCGTTCAAATTCTGCTCATATGGTTTGACACATAAATGTGTTTTCAAATAATATTCCCACTAATTGCATCAGCCCTTTTCTGACTAAAATTGCAAAGAATCTTTAAAGAAAATGTTCAGACCAAGAACTCTAAAACCATTCAAACAAAGTAATTACTGTTTTCATTACCCTTAAAATTGCACTTTTTAATAAGTGGGTTGCAGGCTTTCAAAATTAGCAGTTTTTACCTGTTATTGAACTTCCAGTAGCAGCTGATTTTCTCTCTGGGACACCAACATGGCAGATTCCCACTGATCTTGAACAAAACATGAGCAGTCTCATGGAGAAATGGAATTTTTTTTCCTTGCAGATTGTCCTGAACCTACAGCTGCTAACTGCAAATATTACTTTAACATTGCAATTTCATAAAAGCTACAGAAATCACTGAGGTGATATGGGATTTCCAACAGGGGAAATATTGATCTTTATGACAAAAGGAAGAGGAGTGATGGAGAATTATACACTTGCAGTAGTAAAATAAACTATTTACACAGTAAATATCAGAGACATGCTTTGAAACGTGGAAAAAAATGCAATCAAAAACCTCTGTTGGATCAGCTCTGCACACAGCCTCACCTTCGGTCATAAACAAGCACAATTCCTCCTTTCATAGCTATTCCCAAGAGTTCTTTTTTAGCATCTTTAGTCAATAGTGAGTAAAAAAATCTACACACAATAATTCCATAGGACTACAGACACTAACAATACATAAAATATATGCAATGTATTTTTTAATACATTTTCTAAAACCTAGGCGTTCAGGCCTAAAATACAGCCTGTTTCTCCAGTGGAACTATTAATTAAAAACCTTTCAGCTATTCAAAAGAAGCAGTCAGTAGCTTTTAACATATCTACTACTGTTACAGGTTGAGTCTTTGGTGATGGAAGAGGAGTACAATGCAGAACCTTAAAGAGCTGATGCTTCAATTCTTTTAAATTAAAAGCAAATCTCTTTATGAAGAGTCTTTGTGTGATTAAAATCTACCATTACTAAGGAATTAATTTTATATCTATGTTTAAACATCAAAACGTATCAAGGTGATCACAAAATTCAGTGAGAGCTTTTATTGGTTTAACGGTAATAAACGGAACTTTTATTTACCTAATCTATTAAAGTAAATTGATTTATTTATATAGACTATTAAAGAAAAAATCAGTAGCAGAAAATAGCAGAAGCATTGTTCAACTACAAGGATATTATAGCTACTACTACAATAAAACTGGTGAAAACCTTATCAACAAACTCGTAAGGAGAAAATTTACGACATTACTAAAACTTTTTTCAGAACATTTCATGTGGTTTCAGCAATGAGATGTGTCTTGAGAGAACACACAAGAAGTTGAAGGCACTTCTAGGCTGTGTTAAAAAGCCAACAAATTCCGCCTGTTTGGGTTACTGTCATAACAAAAAGTCTTGACTGCTGAGGGAATAAAGAATGGTCTTGCCTCATGTGTGGCTGAAGTGCTGAAAATGTGGTGCTATTTAACAAGCACAACAGGACACTCAGTTTCCAGCCTGTCTTGCACGTTCTGCCGTGTGAGATCCTCAACACATCCCTTCTGCACCAGAGTTCTGCTTCGTGCTAATAATGTCATCCAGGCCAGTCCCAGGTCAGATTGCTGAGGCCAATGCACCAAATCTGAAGCCACCAGTTCACTCTGGGGAAAGCCAAGGCCACCCTGAAGGAGGAGGGAATCAGAGGACAAAGTGACATGGAGAGTAGGTCCTTCCTTGAGGTTCCTACAAATTGGCACATGAGTAATGCAGAATGTAAAAACTGCAGGCAGATGAGTAGTAAAAATTATTTTTCCAGTGTTTCACCCACCGTTAACCTGCTTTTATGCAAGGATACTCCATGCTCAGAGGAGGTGCCAAGGTGAGCTTTTGCTTACCCATGCACATCAAAGTTAACTTTGTTGGTAAAGTAAAAATTTTTTTGTTTCCTAATTTTGCCAGCAGTGCTGCCCACTGGCTGGTAGTGATAGTGACTCTCAGAAGAGTAGTGGTTATACCTGTGAGAGAGAAGCTGAAAAAATGTATAAATCCCTAGTTTCTCTTTCTTCCACCAATTTAATCAGTAACTTTCTTTTCCTTTCCATCCATTCCTGTCCCCTGGGTCCAGCAGAGAAGGTATCATGAAAGTATCTGCTCCCTGTGTCATTATCTCTAGAATCATAATTTGGTTAGGGTTTAACAGGGATTGTACTTGTTCCCACTTTCTGAGGAGATGAACAGGGACCAGTGGCTTGCCATGAGTTTACAGCTTCCAGATCTTAACAATATTTCCCACACTCTGTGTTGCAGAGCCACAGACACTTCCTGCAGAGTGTAAGTGAGAATTGCTGGTTACCTCCTTGTTCTGTATGGGCACTGTGCTGCAATGTCTGAGCTGCAAGCCTTGCTGAAAATCCTTTACATCCAAACAAGCCTTTTCCACTGAAATGAAATAACCTATGTCAAGAATCTGGTATTTACTGTGCTGATGGCCAAACAAGAGAATCCAAACTTCTTTGTCTGAAGTTGGACACAACTGCAGAGCTCTGTATTTGAAAGTTACATCTGGAAGGGGTTTGCAGCTAATTCAGAATGAGTTAACCAGTGTCACCTAGAATTAGGCAGGGCAATCTCAGACTGTATTAAGCAGAGAAAAAAAAAAGAAACAAACAAAAGACAGGGAAAAAAAAGAAATTTAAAAAAAAGGAGTAATATTCCTCTACTTCATACTGGAGACAAAATTCTGACACACTGTGAAGTCTTTATATTCTAATTCAATGGGTCAACCCTCCAGACAGAAGAATTACTCCTTTTTAATGACTTGTGTGGCAATTTTTGCCACTTCTGCTACTGCAAACCAAACATTTTCATTTCTCTGTGGGTTTTTATTCTACAAACAATTTAAGCAAACATTCACATGAATGCACAATATATATGCTTTGGGTTTTTTTCTCTAACCTTTGAAAAAATGAATAATAATGCTAGTATTAAAAAGTTTAAAAGCTTTACATTTAATTGCACCCAGCATCTGACTTCAATGGGATCTTAGGCCACTCTGTGTACCAAGAGGTATTTAAAATCCAGTGTTTACAGAATATTTAAAAAAAAAAAAACAGTATTGTTTAAACCTCCTGAATAAAGATATTTATGTATCTTGCAACACAGTAACCAGTAGATGTACTTTTTAAAAAGCTTATGAGCTATCAAAAACCTATTAACTTTAGGCAAAATCTTCCCCACCCAAAAGAAATTAGTATTACAAGTTTTTTATAATTTTGTAAGTCTGCCTAGTCTTGCACCTGAACTTACAGGCTTCCCAAAGAACCTGGGCTGGCAGGCTTAAAAACCATTCTTGTTATTTTTACAGTGCCACACAGAAGAATTGGTTTTGATGATTTTAGGCATACTTAGGCTAAATACGTTCATGGAGCAATGATCCCACTGAAGTTGACAATCTGATTACCTAGTTTCAAAACAACATAAATTGAAATGGCTGCACTGACACACAAAGCCTCTATTACAGAGATTTATAAAGGAAAAGCTGAGTGAACTTTAATTACAGCAGCATTTCCCATGCCACTGTGTTACTGACAGGTCTATTGCCTCTTGCTCCAAGCTAGGATTATAGTTTTACTCCAGGGTTTTCTGTTTCAGAACCTCTGGCATAAGCTTTCTATGACAAAGTGCCTAGAACTGCACTGTCTAAATCAGCATAAGCCAGTGTTTTTAAAAAGGAAAATCTGGCACCCTGCAGAAGCCCTGATCTCTTCTAGAGCAAGCCAAGTCCAGCAATGGCAAAAATATATGAGATGCTGGGAGTAGGAGCCATAAAACAGCTGGATGAGATTGGTAGCATTGAAAAAACATCAAAGCAACATCAGCTGAGAAATCAAGCACTCAAATCTCAGGAAATTCAAGTGTTTTGATTACTTCTTTGCCATTAGCTCAGACACCTTGCACATAGCCTATTTCCAAAGGCATAAATTAGACAATTAAGATAAAGGTCTGGCCTGAGTGATACCCTGACCCCCATTTCTAGCTGCTGCCAAACACCCTTTCTCCACTAGAGGCACGGCAGCTTGGCTGATCCAGGCCAGCTGAGGGTCTGGGGTAACAGTCAGTGTTACTGCAGTCGTTAAGGGGCTGAGCTGGAAGGTGCAGAACAGGCCATAGGTTTCAGAAGCCTGGTTTTGTCTTTCTCTCACTTGCCTCAGAGGCAGTTGCAAGGTGAGGCAAATCAAATTTGTGAATGTTTCAAAAGGCAAAAGAAAACTTTAAGAGCATCTGGTGCCTAGTAGTGCTAAGGATGAAAAACAAGCTTTCTGTTCTTGTGCTTTTACTGATAATCACCATACAGAGTCATTAAAGGCTATGATTTTCAAGGTAAAGCTGACACAAATTGGTCACTCGGAATGTTTAAAGTGAAGTTAAACATTTATAGACCTCCATGCACAAGGAACTCACAACTCACACTTTGCTTTCATGGATTTCTTCAGACTCAGCTACATTGTGAGACCACAGCTTGGTGGGCCTGCATGACAGAGGAACAGAGGAAAGCAAATCAAGAAGTCATTTCACCTCCCTGACTCAATTCCACCTGCAGTCTGTGCACACATAAATTCTGCTGTCAGACAGCTTTAACTCCAGCTATTCCCTGAAGGTCATGAAGGATTTTCATACCTTCAGGACAGCCATACATGCAAACACAACTCTTACCTGTCTCTGCACCTCTCTCTACCAGGAGGCTCTGCCAAAGAGAGAAATTTTCCCACCAGAGATGATCCTCTTCCAGGCTCCAGGATGGAGCTGCAAAATGAACTCCTTGTCTTCAGCTATGCATTATACAGATTTCTTCCTCAATACACACCTAGCAAAAGCTATAAAAATAAAGCTCTGTATGCAGAAACTGAGGTAATGCTGGAAGTATTATATTGCAGGATAATCTGCAAGTTCTATGTCCAGCTGAACTAGTATAAATCCCAATGATATTTTTTGTGATATGTTAACAATTAGATGCAAGCAGTGCATAGTCAGTTGTGAGTAACACACAGCATGTGATTTCCTCTGTCACTGACTTGTAAGAGTGTTTATTTAGCTGTTGTTTGTCCTTTCAGTGATCTAAACCTCCAGAAGGTAAAAATACATGCTGGCCTGAGAAACTGAAAATATTCTCATTAGCCACCCAGATGTTTTTACCTCATGCCCCAGGGACACATCTGCAACAAGGGTGTACTAAAGTAACACAGCTTTTCTTCACCCTGGGTCTCATTTTTTGAGTTGTTGTAACAAGCTTGTCTGGGCTACTTATTTATTGTAAAGTTATCACATTTCCACCAAAGTTCTTCACCTTAAACCTTCAAACTCATTCCTTCAAACAAGTGCCTTCTTCTTGGAATTCATATGAGTAATAAAGCCTCCTTGAAAAGCATCACTTTGAGCTCCAGCAAATGAAAAAATTCTTAGCTGAAAACTCCATCAAAGGCCACAGCTGTTCCTTGGACCACAGTTCTCTCACTTCTGTATTAACACCAGGATAAAGCAGGTAAAAATCAGTCTATTATAGAAATTTACACAGGAAAATTGGAGGGCTCTGACTGAATATTGACTCAAGCCTTGTAATAATCACATTCTGAGACTCCTGAGGAGTTATGTGTAGGTTCAGAAGCACAGAGAGAATAGATACTTGAATAATTCTTCTGCTTTTTCTTATCTATCAAGTCCAAGAAGAGGATTTCCCTTTCTACCTTGTTGCCTGATTTTGCAATCTGAAATCAATATAATTAAAAGAAAACAATGCTGTGGAGGAGTAGCATACTCATGAGCATATAAGCTGTACATCTGTAAATAGGATCAATCACCAGATCTAAGCCATCAAATAAGAAAGAGAACTTTCCAGTTTTTCTCCTAATCTCTGTTTTCACCGTAAACAGAAATGTCTTGCGTGGACCATGCCAACTTTCCTCACATACCAAAAGGAAACCACTTCTTGACAGCAGATCTGGTCTGAATGCAGCACTGATGTGCTCTGGATGGGTGGAGATGGGGCAGGATGAGATGAGAGCTGATAGGGCTGCTGCCAGCCCACAGAAGTCTGTCCCTGGTGCCTTTGCAAAAGAGCAAAGGCCATGAAGAACAGCACTGTAAAGAAATCAGCTGAGAGGTTTAGAAAGGTCTGAATTTAAAAAGCCTTGCTGTCTAGGACTGAATTTTAAAAAGTACTGGTCAAAGCCACATTTAGCATTTCCAGTATCAGGATATTTTGGCATCCCTTGTCCTCTTCATTAGAGCTTCTTGACATCTGTTTTCTGCTCCTCCTTCTTCCTTCTCCATCTCCACAGCCTGTTACAGCCTATAACTCCTCTGTTGCTTCCAGCTCTACCCTTGCCTGCTCTTTTGTTTTGTCTCACATGTTATGAGTTCTTATCTTATTTAGGGAAACTCAAAGCCTACAGAACACTGCCAGGTTTGTTCTGCTTCCAGCATTCATACGCAACGTGCCAGGAAAATCCTCAGCATAAGCCAATCAAATAAAATATTCATTTCAGGACCGCCCAAACATGATATAAAACTCCTTAGGATTGTGGTGGGTTTTTTGTTTTTGTTTTTTGTTTCCTTGTTTACTTGGACTTTTTAAGTTGTCTATCTGTGGAGCCCAGGATTTGCTGCTATGAAGAGTAGAAATGTTGGTTTTTTTGCTGTAGCATCCCTGTCACTCAGGGACAGCTCCTAAGCCTGCTCGTTACAGCCGTGCATCTCTGTCCCATCGCATCTCCCATCACAGCCGTGCATCCCTCTCCCATCGCATCTCCCATCGCAGCCGTGCATTTCGCTCCCGTCGCACAGGGATGCCCATCACCCTCTGCCGCTGCCACCCCAGCCCCGGCGGATCTGGCCGGGATGGAGCGGATCCAGCCCTGCAGAGAGCCGGGATCAGCAGCTGCACCAGCAGCTGGCACCAGCATCCCAGGGGCGCTCGGAGCAGGGCTGGCTGTGTGACACCCAGGGGCGCTCGGAGCAGGGCTGGCTGTGTGACACCCAGGGGTGCTCGGAGCGGGGCTGGCTGTGTGACACCCAGGGGTGCTCGGAGCGGGGCTGGCTGTGTGACTCCGATGTGTGACACCGAGGCGGGCAGGGCTGGCTGTGTGACACCCAGGGGCGCTCGGAGCGGGGCTGGCTGTGTGACACCGAGGCAGGCAGGGCTGGCTGTGTGACACCCAGGGATGCTCGGAGCAGGGCTGGCTGTGTGACACCCAGGGGTGCTCGGAGCAGGGCTGGCTGTGTGACACCGAGGCGGGCAGGGCTCACGCCGGGGTGGCCGCGACTCGAGGGCTCACAGTGACATCTGCTGGAACGGCTCCTTCCGAAGGCCGTGGGGGGATCGGTGGAGCCCACGCCAGCTCCGTTCCGAAGGCGAGGGAATTGTAATTGATACCGGGCAATCATCGAGCGCCTGGGCGGAGGGCAGGCTGCACAGCCCTGAGCGCGGCTCACACGGCAGAAGGAATCCCAAACCCTCTGGCATTCCCCTCCCCTACCCTGTTGTTTTTGTGAAACATTGCCAGATAATATTGGATTTTGCATTCATGTATTAGCTGATGAAGGTTGTTAGTGATTATAAGTATTTAGAAATAGCATCAATGATAACTCTTTTTAGCTGTTTGTTAATATAATATCGTCTACCAGCTTAAGTATGCACTGTGTTGCTCATGGAAATAGTAATGAATATAATATCTATGTATCACTTATGGAAATAATAGTGTGATGAATGTATTGTGATACAGACCTTAGCAAAACATAAGAATAAAAAGGGCTTTTTTGAAACTAAAAACAGTGTAAGGCCATCCACTGACCAACCTGGACAAGTGATAAGATAACCATGACACAAACCAGAGCACTTGAGGACAATTAGAGAATATCATGTTAAAATTAAGGAGGACATACTAAATCCTTATCAGAGGACGTGAAACAGCAGGATGGAGACACAAGAAATAAAATATATTGACCTGACACACACAGGATGTCATGCAGGTAAGTGAAGAAGTCAAACAAAGAAGTTCCCAAAACATCAGAAAGTTTGCAAGAATGTTTGAATAATGCATGAAACACATGAATATGCATGTGTCTCAGCGATGTAACAGTATAAAGATAACATTGTCTGCAGATACTGATGTGTTCTTTAGCTATTGGCCAGGAGCACCCCAGTGCTGGAAATATTGTCCTTTTTTATCCTATTATTATTAAACTTTTAAAAATTCTAAGCAGTGAATCCTGTTTTTTACATTTTCTTCACACAGAAGCCTGAAAACAAAGCCCAATCTTGCAGTGCAGTCAGAGATAATGTCTACACAAGCTGGCATCTTCTTTTGATCATTTCATTGAGAGCACAGCTCCTGATCAGAGTGTGAGAGTCGCCAGGTTTCTAACACGGTTTCAAACCCTTCCAAGTTTTCCCAACCATGGATTTGTTCCCCCTTTTCTTCCAAGCAGAGTTTAAAATCCTCCAAATCTTAACTGACCGACTTGAGCATCCTCCTAGAGAATATCAAACACATTTGACAACTTGGAACTGCTTTTCAGTTACAAGTATTTAATAATACTGACTCCACTTAGCAGTTCCACCTCCATGGCTTGGCTTTTTTCGATTTTTTTTTTCTTTTTTTTTTTTTCATCACAGGATTGACAAGCAGCTACTTTGGCATTGTGGGTCAAGCCTTTCCAGGTGACCTTTCCATATGCTGAGGGTAAGAGCACACATAGGGGAGATGCACTGATTGTCCTGGGGATGAGGGCACACAGTTCATTTCAGGATATGTGTGACTGTTCTGCCCCAGTGTGGAGACTCTAGGAGGAGAACTGCTAAGCCAGGATTTTTATTTTACAGCAGCATATAAGAGGAAAGAGAAACTGGCAGCAAACAACAAAACTCAAAGGGAGAACAGAGAAGTCCACAGCTCATTTTGCAGAACTCAGAGGTTGGGCATCCTGAAGCTTCCAGGAGTGGCAGCACACAGAGAAAAGGAAAGAAGCTGCAGGAGAAACAGGCATCACAGAAACTGCAAAGGGAAGAAAGTTTTTTTACAATTCCTATTAAAGGAATTACAATCCCTGTAATTAAAGCAGTAACAGGTGTTACATACCTTTCTGTATCCAAAACTTGCAGCACCAGAACAACTTCCCTCCCTTAAAATTGATTGGGAAATAGGACAGTCAGGAGGAGCTGACTCATGAATTATTGAAATCCAAGTTACTTACTTAGTTTTTAAATTTTAGTTACCCAGTTACAAAGTCTTGACCCTTCTATTGCTACAATCATGTTTATAAAGTGCTTTATCTTATTTTGGAAGCCTGAAGGCTTCAAACACATCATGACCTAACCAGAAAAAGCCTCTCTGCAGGAAGCTGTCGCCAATGTGTAGAATATTGTACATGGGCAAGGGGACAATTCAGAATGGGAGTTACCAAAGGTGACCTCAGATTTTTTGCCCCCACAAAGAGCCAAAAAGTGAGTTAAATGGCTTAAATTGTAGATTCAAAGAAGGCTTGAAAATGCAACAACTTGGTTATCACATTCTTGAGAACTGTAGCTTCAAAATGGAGCAGACACGTGGCACAGCTATTCAGTTAAAAGACAAGCAGGGAAGAAAACAAAACAATCCAAACCCAGATAGGGCAGCTGTCTAGATATTTACATAAACAGGCCAGGTTTTCTGCTTTCATTTCAACAAAGCCATGTCTCACTCGTGGAGAGTCTGGCCAAAGTTTTCAGACTGCACTAAATACTAACAAACTCCTATTCATGTGAATATGGAGAGTAAGAGGGTTTTATTAAATTGCAAATCTGCTGCTAATTCATCAGTCTAGTCTGCAAGTGCAAATTATAAAATCCCACATGTTTTGAGGATAAAAATTAAATGTTTTGACTTTGATGAGACTATTCATGTGTCTGAACACGTGTTTATGGCCTTTTCTGGCTGGAGGCCTAACTGCAGATCCTTTATTCTTTAGTCCTACTGGGATAGGAAATAAGCAGTAAGAACAGTTTGCACTTCTCTCTAAGAAATTTAATATTTAGCTTTTAGCAGGTATTTCCCTGTGTTTCTCGGGAAACATTAAAATTTAGTGAACCCACAAATTTCTTAGTTTTTTTTTTTTTTACTGTACTGAAAGTCTGATCCACATACAGATAATACAGATAAAAACCATGGGATTTCTCTTTGGCAGGATTGGTCAGAGTGGATGTTTTCATGTTTACTGTAGATCTGGGGAGAAGCTTTGCATATCTGGGGGAAAAGAAAAGAATCTGAAATTTATCTGCCATAGTAAATATACTGGCACTACACAGGAAGATTTAGTTTAATGTTGGAGTGATCCAGCACAAACTCTTCTGAATTAATCACCTTTTCAGGTGATCTAACACAAAGTAAAATATTTGTTTTGCTGTTCATCATAGAAAACATTTGTGGGATGTTTTGTTTGGGTTTGGTTTGGAGGTTTTTTGTCCAAAATTGAGAAAAAAATCTAAATTATAAAAATAAATTCATTATTGTTGAAAATTTGGTTATGCAGGAAATTTGCCGACCACCTCTGACCAGCAATCATCAACATACTTATTTGGGTTTCACTGCTATAATGCACCTCAACTGCTGGAACTCCTACCAGATGAAAACATTTTAAAGACTTGATATTTCTATTAATTTTATCCCTGTGTAAGTTGATGTTTATGTAGATGCCACTGAAGAGCATTCACATTTTGTTCAAATCTTGGATCCTTGGTACAAACCTTGAATCCTTAGTTCAAAGTTCCTTACTATGTCAAGATATTTTAAATTCCTAGTAATTACTCTGACAGTCAGAATGTGTCCCATTTTCTAAATCTTATCTTTTTTTTTTTCTTGAAAGTTATAGGTATTGAGTATATTTTCCAGAACATAGATGATCTGATTGTGAACATCCCTTTGAATTATTTAAAAAAGTTTCCACATGAATAGGAATGAATATTGTTCACTAAAAAATGAAGTGTGCCTTATTGTCTTCTAATTTCTGAAAACTGAAGATTATGGACCCCTTTTTGAGTCATTGTTTGGCCAATATTTTCAGCATATTGAAAATAATGGTCTGATTTTCAATAACATTTTTTTAATTCTCTGTGTAGACAATTAAATTTAAGAACTGTAAACAGAGGTTGAAACATGAGGGCTTTTGTTTTCAAGCCAGAATGACCAGGATACAAATACTTCTATAAAACAATGCAGTGATCTCACTGACAACTTCTACTAACACTCTGAGAAGGATCATTTTTAAATAGCAAATCCTCAACATTTAACTTGGAGGATATCACCAAAACAAAACAAAACCAAAAAAAGAAAACTCTGAAGCAGCACAGAATATGAGCAAACTGTTACAGAAACTCCAATTGCCTGTCATTAGGAGAGGGGGGGAAGTCAGCTCTGTGACAAAGCACTGCTCTGTAAAAGTATTAACCAGTCATTTAGTCCAGCTGACAGCTCTAATGCTTCAAGAGCTCCAAAGATTTCTCAACTAGAAATGTAGTAGTGCCAAAAATACATCACATGGGCCTTTAAAAAGTCATTCTGTTCCTTCTGTTATGCTTACACTGCAACTTTTGATCACTGGCTTTAGCTCCAAGAGTTTATGAAATGAGTGAATTCTTTTTGACCCTTTTCATAATCCCTACAACATAAACTCATCCTATTGTCCACCCAGTAAGGCAGACAAGATATAAGGGACATTCTCTAGTTAGACTGCAACATTATTAACTCATCTGGAAGTTGAGTTAATAATTTATTTCCTTGGCAGGAAATCACACAGAAAAAGGTGATTATTCCTCTTTTTTAATAGTCTCCAGCTGTTTGAGTGCTGCTGCCATTCCTTCATGCTTCAGACCAGCTCAAGCACTCTCCTAGGACCCCCCTGGCCCTGTCCTCTTGTGAGAAATAGCACAAAGAACACAAAGAGCTGTTTCCTCATTGCCTAATACATTCCCAAGCTCCAACACCCCCTCTGACTTGGAACTATCTGGAAATCAGACTTGATCTGGAAATCAAACCCCTCTGTAGAATCAGCGCCTCGAGACCCAGCAGCAATCAGTGATGCCAGCCTGGTGCTGATTCCCTTCCCTTTGCCATGCAGCAGAGCACTTCCTCCAAACCAACACATGCCATCAAACTTTGGAGATTCAGTAATTACCTTTCTCCTCTGCTCATGCCCACCTGCAACCAGCTGCTGGTTTTCCTGGTCAGGGCACGTGGGGCAATGGAGTTGGGCTTTGATGATCCTCGTGGGTCCCTTCCAGCTCAGGATATTTTATGATTTTACTCAGCCAGCATGCAGGAAAGTGGAGCTTGGCCATGGATCCCTCCGTGCCCTGATAAATATTCATGATCTCACAAAATTTCACACTTTTCTCACAGGAATATAGGATTATGGTTTGCTGCCAGAAAGTCAAGGCAGGGCCTCAACACCAACAAATGCCTTCTGCTTTTACTACTGGTGTAATGTCATTTATCCCCCTACCTCCAAACACCCAAAAAAGAGAATAAAGGGCATCTCCCAGGATCTCTTTGATGTAACAATGATGCTTTCAAAACTCATGATTAAACAGCCTCTACAAAACCTTAGGCAAAGTTGTTCTGCTGCAAAAGCTGGTGAATGACAGAGGTGTAAAAGCAGGTGATGATAATTTATTGCCAAACACACTCAACCTGCAAAAATGCAAACCAAAATCAAACCCAGCATTATCTATGAATGCCTCTTTTTTTTTTTTTGCTAAACCACAACTTGGGAATGTTATTGCTTTGTAGGGCTAAGCCTCACTGTTTAATGTGACCATGCCCAAACATGAACCAGTCCATCAGCTGTTTAATTAGCATAGAACAGGCATACCAAATTAAATGCCAGAAAGTAACCTCCCCCAAGTCAAGGCCTAGCTGTTCACTTTGTGTCACATCGATACTCTTAACCCAGAAATTCCTTCTTTCATTTATAAACTGCTCTCTCCATTAATTACTTTGGCAAAGTGTAGAGGAATCAACAAATCCTGGTGAGCAGAGTGGCAGGCAATCCTGCTCCTGAAGCAGGGTATTTCATCTCCCCAATTCTCTCCTGAACTGCTGATTTTAATCTGTATTTTACAGGGTAACAGGCTATTCCTCCATCTCTGCCAGGGGAGTAGGGAGGCAGGTCTGAGGTAGATTTATGAAGAAGCAATAATCCTCGAATCACTTGCAATTCCATCCCCCTTCAGCCAGAAAACTCTCATTCTATTTAGCATGTGTTTGAAGGGGCCTGGAGGGATGGAAGTGGTGGAGGCACAGACAGCTGCTGCCACATACACAGAGTGGCAACTTCAGCTTGGAAATTGTGACACAGAAAGTACCTGCAACAGCATCTCTGAATCATGCAGGGAGCTGTTCTGAAGCCTCCCTCTGCTTAGTTATTTCTCTTCCCTTCCTCCCAGAAGGTTCTAATTCTCTGTAGGCTCTATACAATTTTTTTCCCCACAGATTTATGTCTTCTTACTAAATACAGACATTGTTGAAGCCCGCAGAAGGAACTACATGCACTCCAGCAATGCTATACCAGAAGATGGTAAATTTCAACTACTTATAAATCAGTTTATAAAACAGAGCTGAGCTGAACAATAATTATTACCATCAACATCCTTCCATTTTTTTCCCTCAGACACATCAGCTCTGTCTCCTGAAGTGGTCTCTGATTCAGATAAGATCTCCAGATCATGGTCCTGCTAACATACTGCATTCCAAACACATTAAAATTTCACAATGATCAAAGATGACAACGTCAACACTCACAAAAGATGTTCTTCAAACACTCTGGTGTTGCCACTAAAATTCTTTACACCAACAGCCTTTATTTCCAGCATAAATTGTAAGAAGAACATTTCAATGAGTGTCATATTTGTAGTATGGCTTATATTTCTTTCTCTGTGTTGTGTTTTACTTCCTCTAAGTTTTTCTCTAGTGCAGTTTCCTGCTTTGCTTCCACAACTCAGCCTTACAGAGAAAACTTCAGTTTGGAGGATGTCCTCCAAAACTGCAGCCAGTTAATGTTGCATTTCTGTCTTTTGGAGGAAAGAACCAAGCCTCTTCAGCATTCTTAGGAAGTAAATATACCAGAAAAATTTACAAGGCTTCCCAGGAAATCACCTGTGAAAGTCAAAACTTTTAAACCTCTGGCATGGCATAAAGAACATTTCCCATCAAAACAGGACATTTACATAATATTTACATTTATATTATGACCAATTATTATGGCACAGTGCCAGTTACACTGAGACTGAGAGGAACTTTCACAGCTTAATGAGAACAAGCTTTTCCATCTAGATTTTAGAGGCAGGAGGGTCCAATTAAAATGGGCTGGTTGAGCTGCTGAGTACCAACAGCCACAGAAAGTCATGCAGTGGTTTCCACGTTGAGTCAAAATAATTGACAGATGTATCAGCACATAGGTCTGTCAAAAAGTATCCAGTTCCATTTAAAGATTTTACCCAGGGAGCAAGAAATAATTTTTTGCTTTTTTGTTTCTCTTACCTAGCTGCTACTTTTATCTTGTTTCATAAAGGAATTTTCAAAATTCAGGTATCTTTCCTCACAATGGAGATTTTAGGCATCAGTAGCTTCTTTTTAACTTTCTGTTCAGCATATACATATTTATACACCATATTTATAAATTAAAGAAGAAAAATCTCAAAAATATTCTGCTTAGTCATGGGGGATGAATAGCATGACTCACAAAGACTGAGATGGGAACAAGTTAATACAAATCATGCACTGTACCAAATATTCCCTTAGACAGGATCTAATAATCACCAAAACTTTGCTTTCTGTGAGGACTGAAATGGTCCATCGTGTCTCTTCAGAAGGGTGTTTTAGCCCCAGTGGTTGGGTTAGTTACCAGGATTGTATATTCAGTGCACAGATGTGAACAAAGGCACCTTTTCATCCATTTTCCAAGTAATTTCTGCTGTGACTCACAGTGCAGGCTCCCCACAGCTCAGGGATGGTGTACAGAGGTTCCCACACAGCCATCATTATGCCAGGAAAAGGTTTGGTTTCTCTCATCATACATTTTGAATACATGGCTTTCTGCATTTTCAAACCTTTCAAACACTTAACTCAAGTCTAGCATTATAAAACCATCCTTTTGACAACCATTGTTTGTCCCTGCACAGCTCATTAACCCTTCTCCCTGGTGGCTTAGACAAAAAACCAGGTCCAATTCTTGCTACTCGGGTGACACTTCAATGGGACCTTGGAAGCCCCTTTAGTGTCTGAGGAGAGAGAGCTGTGAAAGGAAAACCCCTGTGCTGCTTGCAGGGTCCTCATACTCAAAGGGAAAAGCAGGGGGGAAAAGTGGATGGAGGTGAAGAAAAAGGGTTTGATTGAGGGAGGGTTTGGTTGGTTGGGTTTTGGGGGAGAGGGAACAGGGGTCACATAACACTTCAAAATCTGACCTAGTTTCTTCCAGTTTAAAAGATAAAATAGAAGGTTAATTACATATCCAGATATGAGCTGCTACAAGCTTTTCATTTAAAGCCTGAAAACACAAATATAATTAATTTTGATCACTTTAAAACAGCCACACATAGGGAATTAGCACAAGGTGATTCTTGCAGTCTCCCTCCCCCATCACTTCATTTCTTGTTCCCATCTTCTGTTAAAAATTTAAAAAAATAAAAAGCAGAGGTAACAAACCAGAGCAAACAAATTAACCTAAATGTGTAATTTAGGCACCCAGCTGCCAGTGACTTCTATTTCACACTACTAATTCAATGTCTTGCATTAATTTTAAGAAGAATCCCAACAGAAAGGTTTGCTCTCTTTCCTCTGCCACAGCTTTTAAATCCCATCTGCTCTCCCTGTTCCTGTTGGTTGCAGAACCCTTGCACATCTTCCACCTAGGTTGTATTTTTCCTGATGTCCACAGCTACAGCCCAAGTTCCACAGTTTATCACATCCCTTCATAATTCAAGTCAGCAATATCACTAGTGCATAAAACTTAATCTCAGTGGTTATCTACAATGAATGCCAAGTGAAATGAAAGAGTCACATCCATAACTCATTCCCAGAAGCCTCCAGCCAGTCTTTCATGCCTGTTTTTAACCATGTCATTGGGGGAGGAAAACACCTCTCAGCTCCAAACAAATACTGAAGTCATTCAGCTAGAGATGAAACATCATTCTAATCTTACACAGTTAGCAAAAAAGAGAGAAACAGACTGAAAAGGCTGATGTCAAAATTACTTTTCATACAGATTAACACAGAAAGATTAAAAGGCAAAGCAGTTCTCTAAAATCAGCAATTTAAAAGGGAGGATTGTGATGAAAATCTGCATATCCTGCATGTGGATGAGAAGGAAAATCAATAGCAGAATATGAAATGGATGGCTCTGGTATCCTTGGAAAAGGGGGACACTTCAAAATTGTTGCCCAGCTGCAATCTTTGTACTATTCTTTTCAACTTTTACATAAAACTCAGGGAGGAGGAGGCAAAAATCTGAAATCACAAAAATTACAAACAAAAATACCTTATAGAGATGGAGGACTCTCAAAACAGACACACAAAAAAAGGCATTAAAAATGAGGAGACCATTG
The DNA here is from genome assembly GCA_013397155.1 of Irena cyanogastra. NCBI lineage: Eukaryota > Metazoa > Chordata > Aves > Passeriformes > Irenidae > Irena > Irena cyanogastra. The sequence continues at coordinate 1,596,553 of VWZV01007382.1, forward strand.
ATTGACATAAACCACATTATTTATGCTCATAAACACCAATCAGATACTAAATGGTAAACTGGTAGTGATAGATATGATTTTAAATGGTTTTGTCCTTCAATTATTTTATAAGGAGTAGAGAGGAGAAATTTCCCAGGAAATTTCAGTGCTGAAAATACTGCTGAATCCCAGGACATCTGTGTGGGAAGATACATTTGGAGATTCAAGACACAAAGCTTCAAGCCAACATGAACATCAACTGAATTCAATTACCACCAAGGAGAGAAATCCACTGGTGACCTGGGTCCTGAGCTTTGCTATCAGCTCCACATTTGTCAATTGCAGAAAAAAAAAAACAGAGGTTCTTGACCAACAAAAGCTCCTCAGGAGTGGTTTTATGCTATGCTCTTATTAGTGCTGTGCACAAAACTTGTTAGCCAGCATGCACCAGGCCAAAAACTACACAAGAGAGACACAGATTATTTATTTCAGAGCTGCACAAGCCTGGCTGCTCAGTGGTATTCCACAGATCAAGCATGTCAGCCATCAAAACTTTTTACTAATTATGCATCTTATCAAACAAAGGATTTAGAGTTCATTGGCTACAAGTGACATAGCTCTCTTATTGTCCTAAGCAACCTGAAAAAACACGTGTATTCAACACATATTTATCAATTCTTTTGTATCTCAACATTTTAGCAAAAATTTTAACATGTTAAGTTTTTGAACAGGGAGGAGAAGGAAGAGATAGGTGAAGAATGGAAATATTATAGGAATTTGTACTTAAAGCCTGGCCCTGCTCTACAGGGCAATTTTGTTATTAAGCCCAGCCAGGGCAGGATTTCACATGAATTTTATGTGAAATAATCTTATTCAAATTTCACCTACAGCTATTTAGAGGCATAACTGAAAAATTCTTTCTTGTTTTGTGTGGACATTGGATGAAAATCTGAATAGCATCTTATTTTAAAGAAGCTAAAGCATATCTATTTTTTTTTAACTAAAAGAAACAGACACACTCCCAAAAAAAACCAAAATCACCAGGTGCCAGTGGAAGTAGTAGAGCATAAATCCCACCAGGTTTCCCCATACTGTGTGCAGAGTATCCACCAGGAAATACATCTTCCCATCATCAGAAGTGGAATATTATACACGTGCCTATGCCTGAATCCTTTCATTTTAAAGATTAAATCTGCATTCTGCATGGTAAAGAGCAATTCAAAATGGAAATGGGGAGGATAAAAGTTGCTCCTTAGATCTGCAGCACTGTCCTTTGGAAACCAAGGTCAGAGCATTTCCAAAGAGATATAAATCATATTATCCTTTAAAAAAAATCACCATGCTATACCTCACAAGCACTAAATGAAAATATAAACCTCACTGCAAAATGTTTATAAGCTAAATTATAATTAATTGCTTAAGCCAATTTTTTTTTCCTCCCATTGACCATTATCCAATAATTTTTTTATGCAAGGTGGCAGAGGTAAATAGCTGTAACTAAACATCTGCTCACCTGATCCAGGAGCAGCCTGATTTGACCAGGCAGATTCAGGCATCACAGGAACATCAAAGAGCACACACAGACTGACCCCGTGCTTATGAACTTTTGCTTTCCTGAATACTTGAATATGATCCATAATTTTAATTCCCTTCACATCAACCAGTCTTCCCTGATGATTCTTTCATTAAAATGAAAGAAAATTATCAGTCCAATCATTTGAACTGTAAAGAAGTCTAAGGGAAAAAAAACTATTTTGAAGTCCTGCTCAGAGGGGAAAAAAACATGAGGAGCGAATGAAATCCATACAATAAAATATTCCTCAAAAGCCATGCAATCCTCTGAATTATGCTCATATATTTTCTGGTTTTTATTTTACATGGACTCTGACCAGGAAATCTATTTCTACAGAAACATTTCCACCCTGCCTGCAATTTTCATGCCACCAGTTTTGCTGCTGAATTTGAAATGGGAAGTACAGGAAGACTGACATCTGTGGAGTGCAGATCATGGTGTGGTGAGCAGTCCACAAAAGACTTGCTTATCAGAATCTCTGAAGCTATGAAAATATGGTAATTTTTTCCTGAGACTGTGCATACTGAAAACACCAACAGTGCTGGTGCCACCTCAGAGGGAAAAAAGATTTTGAAGTTAGATCACGAGATAAAATCCTCCTCTCCTAACAGTACAAGCAAACCCATGAATTTTTGAAATAATTTGTAATACTGTGGGAGGCAGTATTGCTTTATTGTCATTTCTAAAAGATAAAGAACTCTCAGTAAAATAGGAAAAGGAAAACAAAAGACAATTTAGAAATTGTGTCTCTCCCCAAGCTTCTCAGAGCTAAGCTGACTATGTTTTATACCTGAGCAGTAGAAATGAGGCTGGCCAATTTTATTAAATATTTGTTTTAATTAATATAAGACCTCTTGATACTTGGGACAGGACTTGTGCAGCTTTGCTGCCAATTGATTGATCCATTTCTCATTGACCCAAATGGCCTCAGCAAGCTAAGGCTGCTTTTCATTTCCTGCTGACAAGGAGCTTTTGAACCCAAAATTTTATTGAGTCCTGGCCCTGCAGTCAGAACTCCCTTCTTATCTTGTTTTGGAGCAATTCTCAAAGTGAACCTGATAGAATGTACTATATATCCCAAAACTAAGACCAGAAAAGGAAAAAACACTGTAAAAGAATCTGCCTATTTCTGAATGTTAAAACAAGTGCAACAGGGACTTGAGATGATTGTTTGTGCCTTACATGTGAGGGGATAACAGGCAGAGAAGACACAGCCAAAGAGAGCTGAAATGATACTGCCTAAAACACAGCAATTCCCTGCCTGGACAGGAAAATAATGAGAAAAAGGAAAGGAAAGATAAAGTGAAATTATGAGGAGCAGGACTGTAAATAGGATGCCCAGGAACCCTAATTTGCACACCAACCCCCAGCACTGCCAGCTTGGCAATCTTGCAGAAAGGTTCTAACTCACCAAAATTGCTGGTTACTGAATACATTTTTAACCCAGAGCAAGACATGTTATTCCTACATTTAGAAAAACAAGAAACCTTGGATTTCCTTTCATAGGACCTTTGGATAAACAGTCTCCAGGGAATTTTGCAGCATATTAAATATCATGTGTTGGAAAACCTGCCCACCAGTGAGCATAACACATAAACCACACAAGCCATGGCACTTTGATGTGAAATAAAGGGAAGGAGATACCTCAGATAAAGCAGGACAGGTGTAATGACATGTACAGATCACCACAGGGGAGGTGTCCTTCCTCCAGAAACTGGGAAACAAGGGATAAAAAAAGACTCCAGCCATGAAAGGTTACCAAACAGATAATAAATTCCTAGGTGGGCATTGCAGCTCTTGCAGCACTGGGCTCAGAGCAAGCCTGTTCTGGCCTTGCACCTCTCATGTGACTTCATTCAGATAGCAACACTTGAGTTTTAAGCTCCATTGAGCACTACGTACATTTGGGGTACTGAATGTTTATAATTAAGTGTATTTGTACACTACTGCATGTGCCACAAAAATCAGAGAACTGAAATCATTTGATTCACACAATTTAGCCTGGATTTTGTATCTCAGGTCTCAAATATTCAAAATGGTGCTGATGTTTCACAGCCAACTCAGAGAGAAAATGTGTTTGGGTAAAATATATTTTACTGGATTCACCCAAATTAACAGCTGCAGTAAAATTATACTATAACTGACACAACATCCATAAATGTGATTAGAATTGACCTTTTTATATCAGAGCAAAAGACAGTAAAAGCCAGTTAATAAATAGCTAATTATTGCACTTAGTCCAGCAAGTAATTCAGGTGATTTATCTTTCAGACTTGATATTGTCCATCTATACACCACTATAGATTTTCAGATATTTTGTCATTAAATTTGCTAACAAAACAGCTTTTACTGGGCACCTTGTCAAAGGCAATCCCAGTGTTTAATGCAATGACTCATGATTTTTTATAATCTAATTACAGTGGCCTGAAATTGAATACAAATTTCTAAATTCACTTTGGGATTAGGAGCCCATAGCCACATTTTCCACTTTAATGACTAATTTAGTGACTAATATATACACTACAATAAACACACTAATCACAGTTAGAAGGCTATAGATAATTCTGGTCACTTTTTAAATTTTCTTGGAACCAAAGAAAGGAAAGCTACAATATTTTCATCTTTCCTTCTTTGAAACAAGAATCAGTTTCAGTGTTGATAGTGGAGAGAAAGTTACTTCCAAAATTCTTCAAAGGAAATTATTTTTGTGGAATTTATGAAGTCAAAATATATGATCCACCAGTACGGTTCCCTATTTTATTTTTGTGTCCTGGTTTCATTTCCAGTCAGAATGCACACTTTTTGTCCAATAAGCTGCATAAAAAATAATCTTCATCATCTCTTAAACCAGAACATAAAAACTGCAAGTCTTGAAAAGTTCTTCCTATCAAGTCCCCATTATCTCACAGAAAAAACCTCCAAAATAAAGCTTAAATGAACTTTATAGAATAAGCTGTGAAAATTTCCCCAACGTGTAATAGACTCTCATAGTCCATGATTTTTCCATAATTCTGATTTTGATTTATATTCTCAAAGATAAGTCATAAAAATCAACACGAGCTTTTACTCAAACACAAGCTTAATGTATGACTGCCCACTTCCAAGAAAACAAAAGTAGCTTTATAGAAAAAACTCAGCCAAAATCTACCAGTTTACCTCAGCCAAACATCACACACAAGAACTGGAATATCACACACACCATTTATTTTTGCTGAGGTTGCACAGAAACATCCTTAAAGCTATTTGACAGCACGATGCTCTTCAAGTAGGTGTCATTGCAATATCTACAACACGACTACTTAGATAAAGTTTCCAGCATTTCTGTAAGCAATTTCTGGGGGAATCAAACTTGGAAAAACATGGAAATAACTAAAGCACTACGTGGCCACACTTGCAGAAATAGCAAATTTAATGTGCAGCATGAATAATTTCTAGCCCTACTCAGAGCTTGGAATAGAAGGAAGTTATCGAGGAATTTTAATCAAAATCAATTTTTGAGGATGCAGGCCATTCCACAAACCAGTAAATAAATAGCCTGAATGGACAATACACACCTGCCTCAGGGGATGCTGCAGGAAAACATGCAAAGAACTAGAACATGAAAATCAACCATTTCAACCAGTCAGCTTTACAAGGGCTGATTCTGACTTGATTTATACCAGTTCAAATCAGAATCTCATTATCTCTGCACAATAATCCATCTCCCTGCCGAGAGGCCGGGTGCTTTGTGCAGGCTCAGGCTGCAATCCTGCAAAGAAATGTTCACTGAGCTCTGCTGACTCACTGCAGCTTTTGATTTATTCCAGCTGGCAAGAAGAGGAGACAGAGCATGGCTGGGAGGGCTGGGATTGGGCTGGGTGCCTGTCAGGAGAGGAATGCCTGGAGTTTGTGGTCACCTCATCATTAACGAAAACTCTGACAACACTGTCCCCTCCTCAGAGCCTTTGCATGGATGCACAGGCTTTGGAACTCTATTCCAGCCTCAAAGCAGAAGTGCATGGAGGTTTGGACAAGCAAATGAATTCTGCACACACCCTTCCAAACCAAGGAATGCTCACACCTTCCAATGTTTACATTCACAGGTTAATTATTGCTTCTATTTGCCTCTAATCTGCATACGTGTCCTAAAGGCTCCACCCAAAACGTTCTCTTCCAATAAAGAGTAATCTGCAATTACTTCCAGCCAGGGTGTAGTCCTGCCTGCCAATTAATTACAGAGTTGTGGGAAGGGCTTACAAACAAGGCAAGTGAAAGGCTAAATACAGCAGAGCAGTCATCCTGATGAGGCAGGAAATAAAAATGCCCTCAGGTATTTCACGGCTCTGCTCTCGAGTCCACAGCCAAAGACTGAGGAGAACATACTAAACTCCACTGGCAATTTTCCAGGGTGCCAAAATTATGTTTCCTACATTGAGCTTGCAGCATTTATAGTGCATTCCAAAATATGAGACTCTTAATGGCAACAGCACAGATCAGTCCTTCTTTTACAAGTTACAAACATTTTTTGAGAGCCTTTTTCCTAACAGTCCCTTGACTTTATAACTGCTGTAATTAATGCTGACAGGAGCTGTGCGCCCTAATTTTTCACAGTTTCTACAAAGAAAGATGTACCATCACTGGTTTAAAAGTTAGAGGGGAAAAAAGGAACTTATAGTAGGAAAATACCTGGATGATTAAGTTCAGTCATCTGAAAATTTACTTTGAAATTCTTCTGACAAATTTTCATGTTCCTTTTTCAGGCTGCCCCTAAATATCTGACTGGAACTACTGGGAATGTTCTTCTAGTTTTTGGCCTTAAATATATTCATACTAGTCTACAACCACTTGCTTTTGTGCTGAAGTTTTATCCTGATTTTTATTTCAGAAAGGACATAATTATATTGTGAGATTCAGTGGCACAAGATGTTGGAATTATAAAGGGATAAATGGGAAAATGTGGAAATGAAAATATATTACCTCAAAACCCAGTCAGGAAGTCCATCAAGGGCTATTAAAATTCATATATAACTTTCTGCACTTCAGATTGAGAATGCAAAGTAGGAAAAAACATAACTCTGCACTTCTTAGTGCCTATATTTTTGCCATAAGCATCTAATAGTGGCTACTAGCAAAGAAGAGGCACTGGAATAGAGATACCTCCTGGGCTGTCCATAAACAATATTTTCCATGTAAATGTAAACCAAGCTAAAATTCTTATACTAGTCACAGATCCTTTTCCACTTAATTGTTTTTCACTTTGTCTAAATTACCAAAATAAACCCATTTGCTCTAAATATTGAATTAGGCTGAAGATCTCCAGTGCGGTCCCTGCTAGATTCTGCGGTGGAATGGCATTTTATTTTATAAAAAAATTAAGGACAGAAGTGAATAAACCCTTTTTTTTGCTTGCTTTGTTTTCTTTCAAGGAATTCTTGAAAAGAATTATTAAATACAAGCAGTCAAAACCACGTCCACGGTGAAACTGTTCACAAATGAGGCCACAAATTGCAGCCTTTTCATTAGCCCTGTCCACATGAAAGAAGTTTCCCTTTGAACTAATTAACTTTTTCAATGACTGTACAGAAGAGGAAATGTGGCTTGACAGCACTTGACGTGACAGTAACAATAAGACAAATTTTGCTTCTGCACCATGCACTGCAAGGGCATTGCCATGGGAACATTTATCCCTTTAGCCCTTCTGTGCTGAGATTCTTTGCTTTGAACATGCCCAGACCCACGAGGCTGTTGGCCTGAATATTTTAAAAACTGGTGAGAGAGGGACTGAGGGGCCATAGGAGGAGAGACAAGGTGCTTGTGCAGCCTGGAGCAACACATTTATGAAAATCCCCTCGCTGTGTCTCCTCCTGACTGAATCAGGCTTTCAGCGCTGCCCCTAAACTACAGCCAGCCATGGATTTTTAACACAAAACACATTTCCATAGGGAGTTAGAAGGCAGGCAGGAAGTCCTGCCAGGAAATTATATCCCTTGGCAGACACACTACAGCAAAATCTTCCTTCTAATTCAATGGAATTTATTCAGGCAACAGGTGCAACGAGAGCCTCTGAAAAGCTGATGCCAGCTCACATCTCCAAAAATCAGGACATGCTTCCCCAGAGACCCAGGAAAGCAAATGATTAGGCTATGGCAAGATTAAGGGCTAAAGGCTGTTTTGTCCTCTCAATGAATATGGTTTACTACCTTTAAATAGTGGCATTTGGGTTGCTGGGTTTTCACAGAACCACAGTTTGGGCTGGCAGGGAACTTACAGATCCTCTAATTCCAACATGTCCTGCAGGGACCCAATATTAGTCTTTGTATTCAAGGTATCACACTTGCTTACTACAATAGAAATTATTTATTTATAAATTATTGCTGTTCTGATTTAGATTTTTTTAAGGGGAAAAAAATCTTTGTTTGCATTACATGACCATTTCTGAGCTTTAATCTCTACACAGTATTTTTGCCTTGCAAAAATTTTTGTAGTATTTATTATTTGAAAACCTGAGCTCATTGTTTCAATTCAGAGAGAGGCACAACTGCTCCTAAATCACCACAAATATCCTTGTGTCAACAAAGTGCTGTGTGGAGTAACATGTCTGAGAGGATTCCAGAGGAAAGAAGATAGTGCAGAAACCTAACATAATTAAAATTCCTCGTTTTTGTTGATTAATCTTGAAAACTGTTCTACCTCAATGTTATAAATGAAGTATTCTTATAGAGAGAGGCTTTCAGAAGTTAAGCAGGTTATTGTTACGAAGCTTAAAAGAAAATTTAAAGATGTAAAACCCTGGAGAATTTTATCAACTTTCACTTCTAAGAAGAAGAAATATTAAGTGAGAGTTTGCCAAAAAAGGAGCAGATGTTACTCTATGAAGCAACAGTGGAGCAAGTGAAATTATGACCTGAGAGGAGCTTTGCTCAGAGCCATAATTTTAGACACTCAACACCTACACAATTAGGGTCAGATTGAAAATGAGCTACCTGATGTGTGAAAGCCTAATGCATCCCACTGGATGCTTTCCCAGCTAAAACTCAGCTTTCAAAATGAACAAAAGAAAACAAAAGAAACATATGCTTCTGGTTTGGGGTGCTGAGCAGCCATTTGTCAGAGACTTTTCAAAAGAATTTTTTTTTTAAATATCATGATATGGAGATAAATGAACACTCAGTATCCTGCAAAAATAGGACTTTGGTCTGCAAAATTTCCCCCAATGGTTTGTTGTAACATTTGTATGTTTCATTTCAATGCTATTTTATATTTGAAACATTTTATGGTAGAGTCTTACCATTGGTATTGTAAAAGCAATTAAAAAAAAAAAAACTAAAAATTATTGTAAAAGCTTCACTGTCATTAAAAACAGAAGAAAATAATACTTAATAATACTTAATTTCCTGTCTAGGTATTTTAAAAAGTATGTTTTCAATCAGATTCAGAAAGAAATCACATTCTAGTTCACAGCTCCCATTCTTCACACAGCTGAGCATGGAGTACTTTTGCTGGGATTCCTGCCTATAAAAAGAGAATGTCACCAAAAATGCACGTGTTCACCTGAAGCTGAGAGTCAATAAATATTTTAGTGCTAAAAAGAATTGCCCTTGGATCCTGAAAGTGCTACTGTAATTAAGTGAAAAACATATGATTATTTCAAGGGCCAAGTCTTGCCTAGTTTTGCAGAATCCATCCCAGCAATTATGGTGATGTGTCATCAGTTGCAAGTTACTTTAATATCTTGTTTCTTAAATATGACTCCTACATACAAAAGTGCTTTAGTTCCTTAATTTGCAAAATACTTTAGCACATAAACATCAAAGCTCTTTTAAGAGCTGCAGAAGTATCATCCACTACAGGAGGTAGCAGCAAATTAAATTGGGAGTAGGAAAGAGGAGGGAAAATTATAATAGGTGTACAGAATATCAGAGTATTGAGTCTGGATGGTACATTTAGAATAATTAAGGGTTCCTTTCAACTAAGTGCACCAACCACTGTTAGATTTTGCCTTGGCACCTGGGTTTGTTTGTGGGAATTGCAGTTTGGGTTGCTCTCAGGTCAGGGAAACCCAAGCCTGTCACTGGGAGACCATATGTCGCCCCCACTCAAACCCATCAAACATCAGTAGGTGAGCACATTTTTAAAGCAGCAGGTCTAAAAATACCATAGTGAAGGGAAATATCTCCCATCAGAGACACTCAGCACAGACACCCCCCCTCCCTGAGGTTTTGGGGAAGCACAACAGCAGAGAGGCAGAGCAGACTCCTGGTGAGTGAGATCAGACACAATTCAGAGCACGCTGCATTTCAGCAGTGGATATTATCACCTCTGCAAGGAACAGAAGAGCTGCATAACCCCCAATCTTTGTATTTCTGAGAGCTTCAAATCAATGACAGGCACAACAAGGTGAACTGCTTGAATAAAAGCCACTGTTCTCCCAGAAAAGCACAAAGACAAAACTCCAAACTGGCAACAGAGCAAAGAAAGAATTAATGCTCCCACAGTATTCTCAACCCCGAGGATTTTTTTTTTCCTACATACTAATTTTTTTATATAAAGAGATTTTTTCTCATTCTCCCTTATGTAAGTGATCTTCTCCTTAGGGAATTATCAAAAGGGAGGATGATCAGTGCTGGAATTTAATAAATTTGGGTTCTAATTAGTTTTAGTAGCTGCTACATTTAATTTTTTTAAAATTTTTCTTTTGCTGGGAGAGCTAGATTAAAATCAGATTTCAGAGCAATAACTTGGGAGGAAAGTGACCATGCCCAGAGAGAGAACATGATATACAGTGGAAAGCAATCATAGCCAGTAGCTCTGATGGAGGAATTAGACATCAAAGGGGAATCTCACATTTCCCAAGATGTAACAGGACATAATGCTGCACCGATTCACACAGATGTACAAAAGCATACAATAGCCTTAGAGATGGAAAAAATTCATCTAAGTTAGAGGAGGCAACATCAATAAGGTGTTTATTTTAAAATGTTTCTTTTTAGTTGACTATTTTCCTTATATATCTGACCTTAAACATCAGTGCACGCCTACTAATAACCTTAATTTATTACACAGAGTGCTTTGACGATTTCTGTGTCTGAAAATGGGCTAAATCAAAAATGGAGGAAGGCACTCCAGGGAAATCCTGGACAATTGTTTTTTTTAACCAATTTCAACCCTTCTTTAGCAGTCCTGTTGCCCAGGAAGCTACTGAAGGTGAGAGACTGTTCCATTGTGGGAACTGAACATCATGCAAATATTAACAAGCAGTGGAAGAGCTGGACTAGAATGGAAATCATTTCATAGCATCAGCTATAGGTTTCTGTTCAGAGATTAAAGAGAAAGGAGTTCAAACATTCATTGCACTCTCCACAGAATAGGTTTGCCAAACCAAAAAAAAACCACAGACCTACATGCTTAGAAGTAAAACCTGGTTGTAGCCTTCTGAATCTTAACCATCAACAGTAAGATAAGTCTGCCTCTGCCCAGGGGAACAGAGGAAAGAAAACTTGTGATGCAGCAGAGTAATGAACTCCATGAGCTTCCCTTTGTCATTAGACCTTTCTTGAAGAGTGTCATTTCCAAAGAAAAAGACACACTACAAGCACTGAACGACATGCTGTACTCAATTATGGGTTTGTGATGCAATCAGGCAGGTTTTAAACATCAGCAGGGACAGTAATTTTCCTTGCAGTGGCCACAGAAATGTCTTTTCAGAAAAAAAAAAAAAAGATAGACAGAAAGACTGTCTACATTTGACACTGAAGACAGAGAGCCCATGCCTAATGGGCTGCAGAAAAAGCCTGAAAGCATCCATCTCTCTGAGCTCTCTGAGTGACCCCTGCAATGCAGCTGTGGCTACCAAGACACATTGCTGCAAAATGGGCAAGGGACAAGCGTGTGAAGAACAGTCAAAACTTGCACACTTGGTCAGTTTCTCAAAATATTTTGAGGCAAGACATCAGATTGCCTCGTAATTCACGTGAACAGCCTAATGCAGCCCCTCAGTACTGGTAATGCAATTAACTACATTCCACCAGCCAGAATAAACATGTTAAACATAGCAGCAAACACAGCTCTAAATGAGCCATTATTTTCTTTCTGTGTTCAGATGCTGTGTACAAAACACAGACAGGTGTAAACCTGTAGTTACTGCCAAGGTACTCCCAAACTTTGAGAGGGCTGTGTTTCCTACAGCACTGAACAGCATCACACACCCAGTCTCTTACAGCACAGCAGCATTAACCCCTTATAGAGCCAGATTCAGACAGGCACAGTCACATAAGTCACTGGCAGCTCCATCACTCTGACAAGTTTAGGACAGAGGCCACGTCAAACATTTCCTCCATTGCTGGACAACTGCTTGGAAAATAGTGCTGCCTCTCCAAAACAGAAGAGATGACCAACTTTGTCAGTCTGACTGATTATTTTGTTTCACCCAAATTCCAGCAGTCTGCTTACCAGGTTGGAAATGTGGAGCACACAATATCTAAGTACAAACTGAGCTTGGTAGAGTAGCAATGAATGGTGAAATACTCACTCTAGAACCTTCCTACTGAAAAACCTGTCACAAAGGCAGGAGAGACAATCCTCTCATGAGCGTTGTTGCTTTGCATTCCATCTGAGAATACTCAAATTCTGTGTAGGCATATTTTAGGGTAGGCATGTTCAGTAACAGACAGGGCCAAAAGCACAGGAAGAAGACGGGGTTGGCCAGTGTCTGCCCCCAGGTGTGCTGAACACACCAACCTCCCTGGAAGGGAGAGACAGCATCACTGGAGTGTCTGGAAACAAACAGCTTTATTTTATTTTCTGTGAAGTAGGGCAATTTCCAATTAAGTTGGTGAAATAACCTAATGAAATTGGGTGTGAAATCTAGAGGGGAAGGGAGAGTGAGGTGGAAGATTTTTCTTGCATTGTTTACAAAACCCAGCATTGGTGAACTCTGAGAAGAGGCAGTCAAACAGTGACACATTCCCACCCTGCAGTTCAGGACTGAACACTTATGAAGAACCCAGGAAAATAGGAGTAAAGATATTGCATCTACATCCATCTGCCCAGAGCAAGCAGCAAGAAAGGTCCTCAGTGACCTTTATATTGCAGTTCAGAATGCACATGAAAATCTTGAAATTGCTCTTGAACCCACACACACAGAGCCCTTTGAAAAGTCTCTGTTAAGGTCAGCTCTGCCAGGAGTCTCCTCTGCCAGGGCTGGAGGAACTCCCAGGAGTCCTCCAATAAATATGAAACACACAATGGAACAGAAGAGAGGGTGGTGTTTGAGGTCTCTTGTTGAGATCTTCCTGTGTGCAGTGCACTCAGCAATCCAGGGCAACCTTAAAATTGCAAGTCAGAGCTGTCTGCCAGCTCTGCTTGGCCTCAGCACAGAAACAAAACCCTGAACTACATCCCTCCTTGGGCTCTCTGCCTGAGGACAGCAGAACTGCTCTGCATAGGAACTTTGGCTGAAAAAATATTCAGAGATGGAATTTAGCAGCTGCAGATTACTGGTATTGCACAGAAAGCAATTCATTCTTTTTTCCTCACTGCCTTTCTAAGCAGGTCCTTACTGGTCTAACCTTTTTGGGGGGGACAGATGATGGATATTTCTCTGGCACTGATAAATGCAAACTCTGCCACAGATTTCAATACCTGGGGTTAGTTTTAGCATCAGGATTAAATATTTAGCCTCCGTAGCCTAAGAGAGGAGCAACCTTTGAAAATTTCTAATAATCACATCTCTGGGTTTTTTCTTCATTCTAAGCCTGAGTTTGTCCCAGAAGACTTTGAGAGTTATGAAGTATCATAACACCTGTTGCAATATATGTCTATACCTGGAAAATTGACCTGAGGTCAATTCTAGTTCAATCTATTCTAATTCTGATTATAAAATAATAACAGCCCTTCTTATTAAACAGCCAGTTCACTCCTGAAATGCATTTAATCTTTAGATTCAAGGTACAATTCTTTAGATTCAAAGTTAAAAAAAATTATAATTTTACCCAAAAGTAAACAGAGTAAATAGGCAACACTTTCTCCTTTTTTCTCTCTTTTTTATACAAGAGTAGAACAGCAGAACTTCAAAACACCTAAGGCAGAGAAAGCACCAAAGCCTTTACCATCACTTGTTTTGAAATAAAGATCAATTCCCCACCCTCACCATTGAACTCAACCTCAGAACACTTTTCCTGCTGCAATGGGTGCAGGAGCTGAGAGACAAGATAAATGTACAGCTAAATCCACATGCTGTGACATATTCACTTGTGTTGAATCAATAGTCATGGAACAGCAGAACTGAGCTCTTGCCTGTGTGCAGCAAACAGCAGAGGTGAGCTGGACACAGCTTGCATCCACAGGGGTGCTCCACATCACCCACTTCAGCTGGGGAGTGGCAGGAGAAGAAATTAAAGGGCTTTATATGATCCTGTGATAATTCTAGATAATTTGCCTTTTTTCCTTCCTTTTCTGCTGTTAGCAATATCAGCATCACTGATGGGCACTTTAGGAATGCTGATGAAGCTGGAGGAGGTTCCTGCTTGATGTGCACAGTTGATTTTACTGCACCAGCTTTTCTGCAGGGCACTTGGAAACCCAGGGAAGGCAGATACCTTCCTTGGAAGCAGGGCAGAGCAGTGGAGGGAGCCAGCACTGGCTTTGTCACCAATCTGCTGCAACTTAAAACGATTTTGAGATGCAAAGTCTGCATAAATATCTGCCTTGGAATTTTGCATCCCTACCAGCAAGTCCACTGTCTTCAGTTTTCTGGGAAAGAGGGAAAAATTAAATAGCAAAGCAAGGGCTCTCTAGGCCAGTGCCACATCTCTGGGCCCTCAACAGCCCACTCACCTCTGCCCACCACTCACTGACTTCCAAATTCTGTTTAATATTTCCTTGCTGCCTTGCACGATGGACTGGAGTGTATAATTGTAAAATCAGCATGAGGAGATGGGGGGGTGCAAGCAGGCTGAGGGACAGAATCAGAACCCAAGATGAACCTGCTAAATTGGAAAGAAAACTTTAAATTAACAAGATGCATTTCAATAAAGAATTTCTCAAAGCACTACACTGAGTAAGGAGAAACTGAAAACACAAATTCAAACCACAAAGCAGCTGGTGATGCAACAGAGGAAACAGTGAGACCTAGGTCTAGAACACAGACAGGATATGCACACACTGAACAGTGCAGGCAAAACAGCAGCCTTGAACCCCAAATACATCAATGCCAGGTCACACACCTCCTAAGAGCTACTTCTTTGTCACTTACAAGAGACCGGGTCTTAAAGTGGAAAATGCATGTTTTTATCATGTACTGGAAAGGTAGTACATGTGAGGGGAGTTGTGCTGTAAAATGTTGTTTCTTTTATTTTCAAATTATTTTAACTTCTGAGGGATACTATTTATCTAGAGCAGGAAAAGCAACAAAAATGGGGACTGTGCATATTAGAGCAGACATAGGTCAAATCTTTACATAACAGTGAGATAGAGATCAATGCAATGTAACAGCAAGATAAACAGGCAAGGAGAAGCTGCACAAACTTGCAGTGTCTGAATCTCAGCAAAGCCTGCTAAGCAGAACCTGGCAGATTACACTGGCAGGCACCAGAGGACTCTTGCCCATTTGGTGTTTGTTCATTCCTCCCCTCACTCTTGCCCTCAGTGTGGAAAGCATTCAGCCCTTGAATTTCAAGTGCCAGGGTTTGCCAGCCCCTTTTCTGATTGCTCCTTCTTTGTTTAAATTACAAGCTCTCAGCAGCAAGCACCTTGTTTCATATTATGCTACAAAACACCCACCATGTGCTGATGTTCTAACAAAGACAGGCAGGACAATGGGCTTTCAAAAGGCTGATTAAGAAAAGCTATTATTCATCTCCAGGGCCTCATACAATTCCCTTCAGGAAGATAAATAGTGCTACAAATATAGGCCTTTGTGAATAAGGCACTGAGATGATAAGGACTTAATTTCCATAGGAGGAAAGATATATATTTGAATTATAGCTGCCTTTATTCTTGTGTATGGGTTTCCAGCCAGAATTTAGCTGCAGTATCTATAAGAAAAAAAAAATGTAAAAAAAATTTAAGTAATATTAAAACATATGGCATCTTTACATTACTGATGAGACTTTTGGTAGCAACCACCATGTGATAAGAGAGTCTATAGTTAATGAAGAAGTCCAGTAAGTTTGTTGAGAGATATGAAACTGTCTGGCCTAACTAACCTTGAATCTTACATGAGTCTTCCAAGCGTCTTCAATAAGTCAGCTGAAACAAAGGCTACCACTGGAAAGAAACTGAACAAAACACACAGTTCATGAGTTTTCTAAAGGCTCCTGGACAGTTGTTTCCTGTTAGAGATTTGCTGGAGTTACTGCAAGGTAAACACATGCATCCAGAGGAGAAAAGGACTCTGGGTTTATATTCTGCAAAAGTAATGAATGTTCAAAAGGACAAAGAGGTGAACACGATTTGTGCCAAAGGAAGAAATGGGAAGTGCAAATTTCTGCTGTTGAACTATTCTGCCTTCTGGTTTTAGGAATAAGGCCCATCTGGATTTCTGAACTTTTCACAGCAGTGTCAGACATACTGTAAATAAATGCTCCATTTGAAGTGACTCCAGAATGTTTTACCTTGTTTGTGGCACTAAAATTCCACTGGGGAGCGAAGTTGGCATGGAAAGCATAGTTTCTATAAATAGATTTAGTTTTTGTCTTCCTACAGCTTAAAGCTGTGGCTGCATGAAAGAATCCTTATAGGCACCACAGACACCAGAGCAACTAAAGTGACAGCCTTCACATCCTGCATGGTGTTTGACCTGAGCTCTGCACAAAACTACTGGAACATATCACTCATCACACATTAAAAATAAAAAAAAATTCAGTCCAAACAGTTTTAGCCACCTTTTCCATTCCAGCCTGGGAAGCTGGGCAATGGACTCGATTCCCAGCTGCACCAAAGGGATTACTCTGAAAACCTCACTTAAAGAACAAGAGCAAGCATTGGACATGAAGGAATTCACGAGGGAAGTTGGGCTGAATTCCTGCTTGCTGATGTGAGAAAAGCAGTGATTCCTATCTCTTCTCTGAGAGTCAAAAGATTATCCGAGAAAATTTCATTTCTTATGACACAGCTCTCTAGTGGTGGATTTCTTTACTTTAAAAATACAACAAATGCCACCAGAGCCTAATGTTCCTGATCTTGCCAACACCTTCAGAAACAGAAATCACAGGTAACAGTCAAAGATGTTTCCATACTAAGACCTATTAAAAAATTCCTTGGGCAGGGGGAGTCCTTTCCTAAACAATTAAAACTTAATTAGCAATTTCTCCTGCATTTTAAAAAACTTATCCAAAGAGTTACAAATGGCCATCAGCTACTTGGGTACTCGATGAGAACATCAAAATAAACCTCTGCAGATTTCAATTCCTCTTGTTTAGAACCAGTTAAACAAGAGAGAACCTGCCCCAGACCTGGTAAATTTGGGGAGTTTTCATAATTTTCATTATACTGTCATAAGCAGCAGAGTTTCTCAGCCTTCAAATATTTCCAAATCACTTGAGCTGTAACATTTGTTTTGAGGTTGCTAAACTCCACTGAGCTATGTCCTGCCTATGGCAGGGCCCTGCAGGCCTTTCATGGTA
Source organism: Irena cyanogastra (assembly GCA_013397155.1). Lineage (NCBI taxonomy): Eukaryota > Metazoa > Chordata > Aves > Passeriformes > Irenidae > Irena > Irena cyanogastra. The sequence goes on from VWZV01007382.1 coordinate 1,613,707, forward strand.
GAAAGGATTTGGTGCTCAATAATTAGAAGGCAAAAGCCAAATGGAAATCAACTTCAGCTCAATCAGCCTTTCTCATTCTGCAGTTATATCCAGAAAGTTGTCAGGTGCTGATTAACCAGAGGTGTTAAGAACTGTTTTGATGAGGGAGACAGAACTAAATAAACAGATTATTTTGTGAAGTGAAAAGAGGGGGAGGAAAAAAAAAAAGAATAAAAGCTGCTAATGCGATGGATTTGGACTTATATCACAGAATCTTCTGAATGTGAAGGGACCCACAAGGATCACTGAGTCCAACTTCTGGCTCTGCACAGGACCATCCTCAATAGTCACATCAAGTGCCTGAGATTGTTGTCAATCTCTTGCTTCTTCAACTCTGCCAGGCTCAGTGCTGTGACCTGGGGAGCTGTTCCAGTGCCCAACCACCCTCTGGGTGAAAACCTCTTCCCAATATCCAATTTAAACAAGTGTTATTGTCATCATCTTATTTAGATGGTGACTATGAAATAATTCACTCTGTCAACAGCAATAAGATAGAACCAGAAAACATTTAACATTTTAAAATAGGACCACACATGGACACACTATAAGACTGAGCTTGTTAACAGCCTGTATATTCTGTCTGTAAAGACAGATTTATAATTCATCTCTGATGAACCTACAAAATTTTCCTAATCAGTAAAAGCCAACTGTATAAATAAAGCAATTTAGACAGCTGCACAGAACCAACTCATCAGCAACCTTTACTATTATTGTTGTTTCTGAGAGCTAAGAAATTGGAATATTACTATCAAATCCCACATATAGCCACAAAGAAATTACAGTTATCTTAATGATTATTTTAAGTCAAACCAAGAAAGCATAAAAGGGTGGGCAGTTATCACCATGGAAGTAGCTGAGAAGAGTGTCAGAGGGGGGGTTTCTGTCCAAATATGATGTAAAGGATAATTTTTACAAAATTCTTGTCCCACAATGCCACAAGAATACCTTTCATATTTCCTTCAAGTGCTGTTGGAGAAAGCTCTGAAGGCTTCAGCAAAGCTAAGAGATAGAAATGCTAAATATCTTTCTGATAACTGAACAGAAGTAACAAAACTGATGAAGCAGAGCTGAGGGAAGAGTGGATAGATATATATTTAATTCAAGCAACTTTAGAACTGCTTAACACCAACAGCAGAAAACTTGGGTTTTTTTTTTCCTCACAGATTTAGAATATTGGCTATTTTCCAGATAAATTAATGGCAAGATCTCATTAAATTCAATGGAACAGAATCAATTCTTATAATTCTGTCCAACTTTAATAGAAGTTGTATCTACAAAACAGGTGTCTAAGGGGACTTAGAGCAAAACAGCAAAATGTTGAGAGATTATTTAGCGCAAATGAAAACTACACTGAGATTTTAAAGCACAATAATAGAAACTACCTAGACTGGGGAAAATTAAGATACAAGGGGGGAAAAAACCCAGCCTACCTGTGGTTGCAGGCTGAATTGATCAAGGCCAGAAGGCAGAACATCTTCACAAATAGGTTTCTAGCACAGAGAGAAGTCAACAAAAAGAGATCTGAAGGTTGAAGCTGACAACATGAATTATGGATTAAAATAATCCTACCTGCCCCTCCATGACTCAGCCCACCTACAGATATTATAGAACAACAATTCATCACTACTCATTCATCTTGGTGTTCATTATCTCAAAGATGGCAACCCCAAAATAAAGTTTATCTGGCTTAAAAATTTCTCCCCCAGAAAGAATCCACATCTTGTAATGTCAAATGTAAAATCTCCTGTTGGCCCAGGGAGGGCAGGACCCTCTTGGCCTGTAAAGAAACTTGTACCACTGTGCAGCTGCCAGGGTTTCAGCTGCCCTCTTTCTGCTCCAGAGGTCCAACAGATCCAGAGGTTTTTTTCCAACAGGCAGATTACCTCCAATCACCTTATATCAGTTCTTTCTTGTCCTTGTACCTTTGAAAATTAGTTCTTCAAATTTCTGCCTTACTTCCCTTATCGGCCAAAGTCCCTTCCATTTAATTAGCACTGTTTAAATTTTGAGCGTGCTTCCAAAGAATATATTTTAGTTTCTATAAAATATTGTATCTTATCTCTTGAACACATTACTGGGGCTCCCATTTCCTCCAATTCTTTTCCTGTTACATTCCAGGGTGTGCATGCTGTCCCATCTGTGATGCTGATAAGGTGCTTTTTATGTGCCTCCATGTTGAGTCCAGGGATTTAATATCCTAATTTTTTTTCCTTTCAGGTGATTTCTAATTTCCTTTAAATAGAAAGAGTTTCCTTTTTGCAGGCCAGTATTGCTTTTTTACCCCTTGGTGATACCTCTGAACCACTTTAGGATTGCTGACCTCACCCCATTCCCATGCATAGAGGGACATTCCTGGCATTTTTATCTCTGTCACTGTGGCTCACTGATTCAGCAATTCTACAAAGAATTGATTGGTGGGAAATTGTTCATTTTGTGGCCTGGGTAGAGATCCACAGCCAGGCAAGGCCAGTACCCCTGGCAAAGTCCTGGGGAGCCTCCAGAGCAGGGAGCACTCTGCTCAGCCCAGAGAAGCAGAGTGGGGCTGCTCAGGCAGCTGCAAATAAAATCAGCACCAAAATGCTCATCTTGCATTTTAAAAATGTGAGAAAATACTTGAATCTGCTTCTGAATCTAATTGTCCATGATTGTTGTGGTTGCAAAAGGAGAGGGCACTTCCATGAGGAAGAGGCCAAGAGCACTGTTCAGTGAGGGGGAACGTGATCTCCACTGGAATCTCTGTGAAAAAACCATGAAACACTGTGCAGGCATCTGGTTTCTGACAGCTAAATAATACCCAAGCCTACTCATTCTGGTTAGTGTCAGAGCTGCCTTGCCATCTGACAGCCATCTGCTTTCCTTTCCAATTCCAACACACTAGGGAAGGGGCTGGAGAAAACTTTGAAAGCACACAATAAGCAATAAAATAAATAAAAGAAAACAAACTAGATTTATTAAATCAAGCATCCTGTGCAAGATATTTAAGGCAGTTACTTAAAGTGTTTGCATTTTAAAAAGGCCAAATTAAATTAGCCATTAATTTTTGCCCGAGTTGCCTACAATTGTCTCAGAAATTTAATCAAATTGGGCTGATATAAAGCATTAATTTTCTCAAACTCCCTCAATCACTCTCTTACTGGACACAAATAAGTGCAGTGAAGGAGGAGGCTCATTTTTGGATTATATATGTATCTGCTAGAAGGACTTTTGCAGTTAGGACTATTATTATTTTTTAGGCATGATCAAAAATAGATGGGCTAGAAACAAACTGTGCTTTCTTATTGTTTCTTTGGGTGAAGTTACAGAAAGCAAAAGAAAACAGTTTTATTTCCACTTGGCAGAAATGTGTTCATAAATTTTTTTAATGGCTCAGTTGAAATGCCTACAAACTCCACTGCTGCCCATATGAAATGAGAAATTTTTGATTCACTTATACATCTATGAGCCCAATATATTACTTATATTGGAGAAAGTTGAGGTAAGACAGGAAAAAACTGCTGTAAGGAGAGCAGATTAAACAGTCTCTTGACAATAATTTTTTTTTAAAAAAGAGCCTTAAGTAGATTCAGTGTTTTTATTTACCTCTATTGCTATTTTAATTTTAGCTAGCAGAGTAAAAATTTATTTGAATTTGTTACTCCAGAACAAATCTGGAATTCCTTCTCTGTCTGTTAGGTTTTAAATATAATTTAATCAATGTCTTCTGTGTTATGTTGTCTGACATAACTGGACACCTTTTCAACCCCTTAGCTGCTCCCAGAAGAAAGGGAATCACAGCAGCTGCTGGACAATTACAGAATATCCAACACTTCCAGAAGTACTCTAAAGGGAAGCACAGGCCAAGAAGAACAAGAACAAATACCCCACCTACCCATTTTTAACCTGAGGATGCAGCAGTCAGAGTCTCTTTTTTCTAAAACTCACTGATTTTCATGAAACTTGTAGAAATTTATCTTCCATGTCTTCAACCTTTCGCCTGGAGTGCTTAAAACTTGATATCACTTTCTACAGATTTTGCTGTGTGGGAGGAACTGCCCTGGCAGGCAGCAAACTTGATTTTTCCTTCAGAATATCAGCTAAAATAGTGCCTGGAATGTGTTTGCCCTAATAAACTTACCCTTGGCCAGCTGATCATGTGGGTTTCTGAGGTGGGAGCAGCATCTGTCACAGAAATTAAATCCTTGAGTGCAGCATATTCCATTCTTGTAGTTGTCTTCACTGGGCTTGTCTTTCTCTTCAAAGATCTCAGAATAATCTGGGCAAGTGGAGAAGGAAAGAATGTTTTAAGGTCAGTCACACCTGGAATCAGGGTTTGGTAGAAAAATCAAACAGGAGCATGGCAGAAATAGCCAACTCTGCATTAATCAGCAGAAAATCTGGCTTTGACAATTGATTCAATTTAGATTTAAATTCAGCCTGATAAGGATATTTTTTAGTTACTGCAATTAGAGCATCTGATAAAACCCAGAGAATTAAAATTTTGTTTAAATGCAGGTCCTGGAATCAATCAGAACAAACACAAAAGCCTTGTTCCCATGGGTGTTTGTAGCCCTCAACCTGTATTCCTGAGTGAATCACTGGGAGCCTGATGGCTGATAAACCCAGGCAATAATTAATTAATATTCTTTTTTTTCTTGATACACCCTTCCCACCTACAATAAAATGTGGGAAGTCTTATTCATACTGATCTAGCACTATGAAAATAAGCAACTCTCAACATTAATTCAACAGTTCCACCTAATCTCCAGTGAGATAAATATTAAATGCAAGCTTTGTCCTTTGGGCAGAACAAAACTGAGCACACTCAAATTTATGCCTTGATTTTTTGCAAGTGTGAATTTGTCTGGATGCAAGAGAAAATGCAGATCTTCGTGATGCAAACTTGTACATTTGTGCAAAAGTTCTATCCTATCTGTAAATGCTCACATACAAAATGGATATGCTGGAATATAGGGAGGCCTCATTTCCTCAAACAAAGGAAAACAGGAATTTAAAACTGCAGGTTATAACAACTTTGAGTAATGATAAGTTCAGTGACCCAGCTCTAGGTTCTGAGTGCAGCCTGGATCTAATTCTGTGTCAACAACCACCCTGGGTAAAACTGGTCCACATTTATTTATTTATTTGAGTTTTCTTTGTCAATTCAAAATTTATCCTCACCAAATAATGAACATTGCCAAGAGAGCTTGCTACTGGGGAAAAAAAACAAGTGTACCTTCAATGATTTGGAGAGTTTCTGAGGCAAGAATCTAAACAATAATTGTACTTCATTTGTAATGTGCAAGGCAGTGAGCTAGATGATGTTGCATTACAGCTGATAATAAAGAGGCTTTTCCAAAGCAAAGCCATTACTCAGCAGTAACTCCAGATTTTTCCACTTGGAAAGGCTCTGGAGATAATGCACACATTTTAGACACATGTGTACATACACCTCCTTATTTATGGGTATATCCTCAACATCACACTTGCACTCCCAAGACACCATAAAGGGAATTTGAAAGGTCACAGCCCAGCACCTTGCAGCCCGTGTTGATACCAGGGGTGCCCCAGCCCAGGTGCAGCTTGATCTGATCAAACCTCCTGAGATTCCCACTGGCCCACTGCTAGAGCCTGTCTGTGAGGGCATCCAGACAACACTGTCAGAATTAAATGTACAATATAATATTTCAAAAGCAATCTACTCAAGGCTAAAAATATCAAGGAGACTAAATTAATTTGAACTCTAAACTTAAAACTATTTCATGCCTTTTGTTTGTGTATTCTTTCCTGTTTGGTATGGCAAAAACAACAGGATTAAAGCTTTTGAAAAAGAAATGCTAATTTGTACTATATAGAGCCAAAAATCCAAGTCAGGGGAAAAAAAAGCTGTCTGGCAAGAAGGTCCAAATCAAGGAATTGAAAATTAGGTTCCATAATGCATAAATAAAAAAAAAAACTCAATCGTTTTCTTAATAGTCAGAAATTCTCTCATATCAATCTATCCTTGATCTGTTGCCTTGTGGTATGTTCCAGAAGAAATCCCATCCACACAAAGTTCCAAATTAATATGAAGCATTTACTTCTTTTTGACAAATGTGAATTCTCCAATGGCAGCACATCCCACTGTAGAGGATCACGAGGTAATTCCTGTCCCCGAGGTATTCCTTGTGCTGGAGTTGGCACAGCACACACTCTAACTGAGATGATGCATCTGTGCCAAAGTATTCTTTTCGAAGCACACACCTGGACTGTTCTTCAGGTGCATTTCTGTGCTGATGGATCACAGATCTCTAAGGTTCTGCCACCTTGGACACCACAATGGCACTAAAATACTGAGTTGGCTTAAGTCTCCAGAACTAAACATCCAAACAACATTCCAATGGGACAGCACTTACTGGAGAAAAAAATCCCAAATCTCTAAATATGAGCTTTGCTTCTTCAACCTATTAACTGCTCTTCAGAATCTTGGTATGCAACTTAAACTTTCCTGGCAATGTCATCCTTCCTGTTCGTAAGTGTGACAGCAGTTCAGTCACCCTGAAAGTTCTCAGTATTTAGGCAGTTTGTCATTAAATGTTTGTGAACATTTCCTGAAGACTGAGGGTAAAACACATGAAGGAGCTCATGGTAATGGCAGGAATACAGGTAGTAGGAGGTGCATCCACTAAATTCCAGAGCCAGAAATCCAGCCACAAGAAGCTGTTTCCTCTAATATAATTTTCCTCTGTGCTTGTAGACACAGAATATTGTTCATTAAGCATAAAAGCTGAGTGATTTCAAGGTTTTGAAAAAAATATTTACCACCTGTCTGTCCTACTTGAAAGGTCTTACCTCATTTATAATGAAGAAAAGAATTAGCATACTTTCTACCTTGAAAGAGACTTGAGTGTTTGCAGTGCAGACAGGTCAGAAACTTGCTGGGTTCCACCTACTCACTCTTTCAAGAAAGAAAAAGTCATGAGAAATGTGTGACAGACGGTGAACTTCCATTAGAAAACCTGTGTATTCCTGTTATGTCTTGAGGCAGGGTTTTTCTGAGCAAAACCAAATCCCCAAGAAGCAGAGCACCAGTCCTTCTAGGCACACACACCAGCAAGTACAGCTGTCACTGCTGGTATGGAAGTGACAAGTGCCTGTGTATTTTGTGACAGGGGAAGAGAGGAGCAGCAGGCTGGGGGAGAGGGATGGGGCACAGCCTGCTTGGCTGGGGTCTTGTCTGGAAGGGAGACATCCTGACAGCACCTTGCAGCTCTGCCCTCCTGCAGCCCAGGACCAGCACATTTCACATTTCCAGAGTCACAATCAGAGATGAACAGTCAGTGTAAGAGCAATCCACTCCAGGGTGTGCAGAACACGCCTGGCAACCAGACCTTCTCCAGTACTGGGGGGTTTAAAGCAGCACCAATGCCTTAAGTTGTAGCTTTTATATTTTTCAGATTCTGTGATGCTTTAGTGTGTAGCTCTGAACTTCATGTTAAGCGTTAGTAAGCTCTCTTCACAGAGTAGGGAGACAAAACAATTCCCTCTCTAGCTGGGGATCAAGGACAATCAATACTAGTTTCGGGCCCAAGAGCACAAACAATGGCAGAATTAAGAGAGAAAAACAAAAGGATGGGACTTCATAACCTAAAGCTGTAATTAAACAATTAACTCCAATATGCAAACGCAACTTTCTGGACATAAGTCCAGAACTTATGAAAATGTGAGACCTTGTGACTGGTTGAGCATTTTGTGACCATTTTGGGTTCATCTTGGTTGCAGCCCTGGCTGGGCTCTTGTGGTGCCCAAGGTGTATCCATTGAGGCCTTTTAATAAATACCTACTTTATTCTTTAACTCCTTCTAGCCTCTGTTCTAGGTCAGCCCACTCAAGACATCAGTTCTGCAAAGCTGCACATTGCCCAGGCAGCTGAATGCCTCCATCACTGCCCAGGTGGTTTGGGCACAGCAGGGAGATGAGGCAGAGATGATCTGAAATGCCTCAGATTTCAGCTGCAGCCCCAGCACAAGCCCTGACCTGCTGGGTGAACCTGCACTGACCCGTTACCTCCACACCTTGGTTTGCTTTTTCATCCCTTCTTAACTCTGAGGGAGCAAGGACTTTGAGGTTTGATCTATAAGCTTCAAGGGTAATCTGCAGTACTCCAGGAATTTAAAACAAAAAGTTCTTTTCACATCAAAAATACAAAGTTACAGACTTCTTTGTTGGTTGCCACCTTGGATGCTCCTAGTACCCAGCAAAGAGCCCAAAACTCCACAGAGGATAAAACGCAGGCAAACTGTCCCTGTGGTCTTTCTGGGTGGGCAAGCCTGTGAAGCTCTCTAACCCATCTGCACAGTGACACAGGTCAGCTGTGACCAGCCACAGGCAGCTTTGGACTGAAATGGAAAAACACAGTGACAGCTGAATGAGAGCAGCAGCATTTGAGGCTGGAAGGCTCCAGGTAACAAAGAGCTGCTGAAGTGAGAGCAGCACCAAATCTCTCTTCTACCCTTATGTGTTGGTTTCACCTCCAGCTCTCAGCTATTCCTGTGCCTTGAAGCACCAAAGCCATCACCAACATATGATGGGCATGAGGCCTTCTTACCTAGCCAGCAAGGCTCTTGTGTAAGAAAAGCACAAAGAGAAGCTGATGTGAGCAGTTGCAACAATGAAGGATAGTCAGGAATGACTCAGGAATTCTCACGTACCCAGACAACAGCAATATAAACACAGACCTCAGGAATGTCTGTGAAGATTAATCTACAAAAGAGCTTACAAACTAAGTCAACAGAAGAGTAAAGGAGAAGCAAGGGCAAGAAGGACAATGTGATGATGTGGTTGCTCGGGAATCTAATACATATCATGGAAGATAACACAGTAGAATTTTTTGGAGGTTTCGTTGGGGTTCTTTTAATGCAACTATATTAACTCCTAGTCTAAAGTCCTTAACCAGAGAATGCCATTCTGCCACAAAGACCCCTTCTGTGAGAAGACCACAAAACCACAAGCTGAAGAGAGAAAAGTAAATGCTGAGAAATCAGCGTGGGAAAGTCTGATAAGTTCCAGACCAATATTCCTGCTAGATCAGGAAGAAATGACAAAGTTAGGAGAAGGATCTGCCAAAGCCCACTGTCACACACCAGCATCAACACAATATTCACACTCCCACGAGGTGGTGTCTTGTTCTACACAGATAAAGATCACAATATAGCTATATTATATCTGATGTAACATAGGAGCCTCTCAAAGACCTTCTGAACACCCTCTGCCCACCCACCAGCCCTACCCATCTCCTTGCACATCAGTATAACCCTCCTTGTCCCCCCACACCCAGGGAAGAGCTGGCCTTGGCCTGGCTAATCTGTTGTCTCCCATCAGGTGACATATTGTCCATTCCCTACACAGCTCCAACCCATGGATTTATGAGGCTGTCATAGGTGAAGGTGTGTGTGTACTGCACTCTGTCAACAAGATGAGGGGGGAAAAGAAAATGAGGGAAGTTGGTAAAAAGGCATTCTGGCATTTGACATCGTAATTTGGAGAGCAACAGCTGAGATTGTGAGCAGCTACTTCGTTTCTGTCAGCCTGAGGCTTTGTGTGAGCACTCATCTGTGTTTGCTTCAATCTCAATAAACTCAAAAAACCCAAAAGGAGGAGCCACGAAAGGAGAGGTGTCCACTGAATTATGTAAGTAAAAATTCATGCAAAATTAAATGTATTATAGCAAGCATAGTATTTAACCAGCAGCTCAGCTAACGATGGCACGGTGCCAGTGACCTTCTGAGCTTTATGACAGACACAAGCTCTGCCTCCTGGTGTTCCCTGTGACTGTCAGCAGACTGAATGACATGCCTGAGTGACATGCCAGCAACAGGCACTGCTGCATGCCTCACTCTCCAGGCCAAGGAATGGAACGTCTTCTTTTTGAGGGACAGCCCACCATGCACCTAAAACACTGGGCTTTTTCTGACCTCTGGCTTTCTTTCTTTTCCATCCTGCTATTATTCTTATTCAAATCACAGCAATGTCCAGAGTCTACAGTATTTCTACCATGCAGACAAGTCACAGGAAACAAATGAGTTGGAATAAACAGGAAGTGCAAACTTAAAAGCATATGCTGAGACCAGAGCTGTGGGTAGTTCAAGTGGTTTGTCTGAGGCCAAAAGTGAAGTCTGATGGCAAAACTAATCCATGAACTTTTAGGATTAATCCAGTTCAAGAATGGAATTTCTATTTTTTCAGCAAGGGCTGTGTGCAGGACAAATGCTTTGCTGGAAGATCAGATTGATAATATACTCTGCTTTTCTTCTACACTGAACACACCAACACTCTACTCCAGAAAGCTCAATTTAAGGTCATGGACTTCAGCCAGCTTAAAACCAAACACATAATCAAGACCTTGGCTGGAAAGAGGTTCAGTTAAGCCTGCAAACTGGTGCACAGCCATCCCTTGATTTTAGACCACCTGTACTTTCTGCAACAAACCCTGTTCCCAGATATTAAAGGGAGTTGCATGCAGATGCATCAATAGGAATCACATTCAGGTGTCAGGAAGGTATAATTTGCTACTCTGAGAAAAGAGTTCTTCCAGATTTTCATCTGCATAATAAAATGAAAATTGCTGTTCAGTTTCATTCCTTGATGTCTTGCTGATTTTTCCCTCCCACTGAATAGCTAAATTATTTTCCAGATATATAAAGTTCACTTGCTTGAACTTTAATTTTTTTAATATATTTTTGCCCCTTTCTTCAGCTTCTAAGTGCTTGTGTAAAATTAAACTCGTCCACCCTCACAAGCACTCACCACTTTCCTCAGTTAAGGTGCCTCTGCTAACTTCCACCTTATTTCTCTTCCAAATCAAACCCAAAGATATTCAGTCATATCTGAAAGTTGATCAGCTGGACACCTTTCCTCTGTATCTGTTGCTGGATATTCCAGTTTTCAGGCCATATGACAATGCCCTCCATAAGTCAATCTGAAATAATTTTTAACTGAGCATTCAGAGCAGCTCCAGAGGACTTTCCTCACCTGATTCTCACCTGTGCCAGCACGGGTTCCACAGCCTGAACTAAAACCTCAAACCAAGCAAAGAGCTTCTACTCAACTGCAGCAAAACAAGTGACAGAGGGCTCTGTAATGGCCACAAAACACAAAGTCACAACTTTCTAACCTTTTTCCTCTCTGGATTTGCTCGTGATTTCCTCAGTGCAAATTCTTAGCACTGTAAGGGAATTTTTATTGATTACATTGGTAGACAACTCACATTTTACCCCCAGTACGCACTGAGATCCCTGCTAACTGACTTAATAATACATTCCTGCTTCTGTTCTTTAGGGCACTTCAAAATTCAAACACTTGCATTTCTTTAAAAAATACAATAATTTTCCTGAACAGTTCTGTAACTGCAGATTCTGCTTTCATGTCCAGAATTTTATTCCTGCTGATGTGCAATTCCAAAATGACTAGCACAATGCTTTTAAATTATAAACATCCTCTAAACAGGTTATTTGCTGCCAAAGCACTCAAATTTATCAGCTCCCCCCTTGGATGAAAGATTCAATGCTAATTTTAGAGGATAATGTTATGAAGGTACATACAGCTATTGCAGCATTTATTATTTAAAATCATAAACCCACACAGAGCCACAGGCATCTGTGAATCTTGGGGGAAAAAAAAAAAAGGTAAAGCCCACCAAAGCCAAAACGTGTGACCCTTGAAGGATTTTTCTGGATTTTAACTGGAACACAGGTAGTAGACTGCATGATAATTTTTATATAAGCATTTTATATATATTAATAATATTCCTAATTTGTTTCCACAAGGATCAGCAATATTTACCTTCTCAAATACACTTGATATATATGTGTGCTGCCTACAGAATTTTATCTAAGGAATCCACAAAAGACGGACAAATCCACAGAAGCAGCCTCCCAAGGATTTGGCACAAAATAGTCTTCAAAAATCAGGCTACAATCACTACATATGAGCAGAGGGTTTAAGGCAGATTATAAACTGCTAAACCACCAAGCCCATGAATTACATCCTTGGGGAGGAGGTCATGATGAACCCCATGAGAGGCTTCAGATAATATGAAAACAAATAATAATTTGCACAGGACAGAAAAGAAAACATTCCCATCTCAGCCTCATTGGGACTCAAGCATCCCACTTAAAAACCAGGTTGCAACACTTTTACTTCAAAGGCCAACGGTTTCTTTGTCTTCCTTGGCTTTTTTTCCATGCAATTTAAAATGTTAAACATTATTAAATATCTTTCTGGCATATTATACTAAGGTATATGAAAATTAGAGTCAATCTCAAGAGCTTTAAAGCAATTCCAGAAGAACCAGAATAACAGGGTTAGAAATCAAGTATAATTGTATATGGGACAAAAATTATTTCCTCCTTTCTAAAAGTTAGATTTTTAGTGAAACTTCTCTGTTTTGTTATAAAATTATTCCTCCACTTTCCTCCAAAGAGAAACACCAAATCTGTTGCCTTGTTTTAGCTCTTCACCTGAGCATTCAAAGCAGCTAACAGGTATGAATACACAAGTTTTGAATTATGCACACTTTTAAAAAGACCAGTCCACAGCATCCCAACCACTTTCCTCACTGCCTCTAATCAAGTGCCTTATTCAGTATTTTAATGCTGTTAACACAACTATCAACAACATAAAACTGAGAAAGCAGGAGGAAAGGATAAGAGCTACTGCACAGGAAATTAACAGATTTATGACAACAGCACCAATTGTGAATTTATAGGTACCAAGATAAGCCCTGAAAGCAATCTGTCATACATACCCCAACAGGTAAATCGAGGTAGGAGAGAGGGATTTAATGAGTGTTTGCTTGCACTTGATAGAAAATAATATTTATTGTAAGAACAATACATCATGTACTGTGCTTTAACTGTTTATTTCCATGTTTAAACTTGGACATTATTAATGTTGTGACTGCAATTTAACAAGCTGTGCTTATTATCTAAAACAGCATTTCTTACAGAGCCCTCATTTCCAGAAGCATTGACAGAAAGGAAAAATCTGAAGCAGGAATGCTAAAGAGACTGACCCTACAAGGAAACACAGATTTGCCACAACAGAATTACTTTCTGTGAGAAAGAATATCAGCATGAAACACCTGGATGGACACAATTAGCTTTTCAAAGGGGTGTCTGACAAGACAGTACAATGCTCCAATTGTTAGGACCCCAAACTAAGGCTTGAGGCAGCTGCTTTTGGCTACATCTGCCATGATGGGTAAATGTGAATATGAATATTGGAGAAATAACCCATCAGGATGGGGTTGCCTCAGAAGAAGACTTCTAAGAGAAGCTGCAGGAGTCCAACCAACTCTCAACAGCTTTCAGACTAGTGCCAGTGCCATTACAGCTAATGCAGGGAAAGACCAACCAGGAAAACACTTGGGAAAGCTCAGGCTATTCCCCAGCTCATCCAGGATTTTTTTACTTTTAAAAGCAGAAAAAAGCCACGGAAAAACCTAGAAAACACAGAATACAAGTGAAACAGTGACATCTATCTGATTTTGTGCAGGACCTACAAGTGCTGGCACCAAGACATGCCCTGCATTTCCATGTGTGTGATCCCAGGAGTTGTGAGGATGTTTAGTGGCCACAGTGGTGTCAGTGCTCATCAACAAAGGTAAGATTGGAGAGGGAAGATCACACTCTGCAGCTCTTTCTGGCTGTGCTCTGAACATATCCCATCCAGAAAGAAAGCAAATATACAAAGTACAATGGACCCTTTTTAAACAAAATCTGCCTTGCAGATCTGGGAAAGAAAGAAGCAGAGTGCTGTCTTGCTTACATAAGGCAAGAGCAAAATGGAGCCAGAGATCCAGCACTGGCTGGCAGAGGTCTCCTGAAAGATAATTCTTTCCAGCATTATTTGCATGGTGATTGGACATGATGCCATCAGAATACCTTACCTAACAACTGGATTTCACACCCTGAATTTCTCACCCTGCTCTCCCTGTCTGCTTTTATTTTTGCAGGTCTGTGTTTAACATCATTTCAAACCATTTACAGTGCCATGTATCAATTCTGCAATATGGTACAGGAGCAGAAACAGCCTGAAAGCAAACCTGGTAGCAGCCACCATGTGCACTGCTGTGGAAGAGAAGCAGGAATGGCACCTCAGAGCAGTGCTGATCTCTGCAGGATAGGCTGCCCCTCACCCCCTGCCAGACAACAGGTATTTATCTCAAAAGCATCTTTTCACAGAAGCAGGAGCTGTGAAATCTTTAGGAGAGCACAGCATAAGGCCTGAGATTCAAGAAGGAAGAGAAATCTGGGAATGAGAATATATTAGAATTCTTTTAAATTCTAACATATCTTTTAGGAGGGCTTACTGTATACACCAGACTGACCTAATGCTGTTAAGTAATGCAAGTGCTTGAAGGTTTTCTTTGTTAATTAATTTCCTGCAGCAACAAGGCTTCTGCCTTGTAATCCTTCTGCTGTTTATGACAACTCGTGGTGTTACAGAGGCACTTTCTGAAATGCAGTCCCAGGAGAAAATGAGTGCTTTGAGGCTCTGACCTGGGAAGGGACCTTGTCTGCCAGGGGTCCTGGAAAGTGTGAACCAATTCAGGCAGACAAGAGTTAACAGAAGGGTTCTGGATGATTTAAGGGTGATCTGAACTCACTTGCAATTTGTGAAGTAATAACAGTGCCTGTGAGGCCAGATGAGACAGAAAGCGCCTTGAATTTGGGTGGTTGGGAGCACAGGGACACAACAGTGCTGAGGAGAGGGAGATCTTCAGCTCCTTGCTTTTTCATTATATATAAATCTTGTAATTCCTTTTTCTCCTCAAACAGTGTACCCATAATTTAGATTTCTAAAGCCCAAACTTAAAATCTACAAAATGTACATTTAAATAGTAAAAATAAATTATTTATAGGCTAAGGGGGTGAGGGTATAAGTCCACAAGGAACCCCAAGACAGTGTTGTCTTGGCATTAATAAATCTTGGCTTAGGAAAAGTGAAATTTCATCAGCTACCCAAAATTCAAACGTGTCATCACTGCTCACTTTATTTTCATTTAACTGAGTGCTGGTACAAGAGTACTTAAACTTGATCATCATCTTACTAGCCATAAAATGTCCCACTGCTTTTGCAGTCTTCTCTCCTCATCTTGATTTTATCTCACCTCATATTAATTTATATTCCCTTTAAATATACAGAACCATGAAAATGTGGAAATTAGGTCAATCAGTAGTCCCTGGAGCACACCTTAGCTGCCATGGAAAACGGGTAGAAGTTGTGTCTAAAGGGTTGGAAGAAAGTTAACCCTCTTTCATTTGAGGGCAATACCCAGGGAGCAAGAAGCTGCAGCTACTGAGGAGAAAGGGAAAATATTCTTTGCAAATTTCTTCTTATTTTGCTGAGAATCAATGATTTGTTCAACATTCCACCTGCAACTATCCTTCTTGTACACTTCTGACCAAGCAGAAAAAATAGTTCATAGTCATGTAAGGCAAATAAATGTTAGAGCAACTTCAAAACTGGGGTCCATAACAAAACCCCTTCCCTATAATTTTCCTACAGTCTCCTGGTAAAGAAGTTGCACAGCTTAGCCTTTCACTGACCCACAGGAAAAAGATTGAAGGCAATATAAATAGCTCAGAGCCATCAGTCTGGGAGGGAAAACCTATCTAAGCAGTGAAATAAATTATCCCAGGCACAGGTCTGTTCTACCATGGACAGATTTTTACAGGTCTCCATCCCAGCTAGGCTTGCATCCACTGCTCAGGGGCTAGATGGGCACTCTCTTACAAATGCTGTATTCACCAATTCCTAGAGTTTATACATCAGTGTGGGAGATGGTTATGACAGAGACAAAGCCTGTTTGCCCTGGGAGGAAGCCTTGGTTTGAATTAGAGAGAAAGCCCAGCATCATTTCCCAGAGTTCGCTGCTTTTCTATGCAAATGAAAAAGTGCCTCTTGTAGAGCAACACCCCAAGCCTAGAAGGTTCCTTGTATCTTGTACTCCCCCATGACTCAACACCCCACACCACTCCCTCAATCCACTCCCATTGGCTTTTCCCCCATTCTATCATCTATGCCTCTTCTCCCTGTTGGTTACACAGCACCCTTCCCTCCCACCTTCTCCCTGAATATAACCCTGACCCGCCTCCAGTGACCTGCTTCTTGCCAAGATGCCCCTTCAGCAGGGAGCTCCTCCTGCGTGCTCCTAACCCCCTTCCCCCCCCTGCTAGGACCCCTCAGACCTGCCTACAATAAATCTCACTGGAAAACATCTCCCAAGAAGAGCTCCTGCATTGTCTGGTGTGGCACAAATGACTCCACCCGAGCTCAGGTGAACGGTGAGCTGGGGGGAAGGGGAGCTGCTGTGCCCTTGGAGCAGCCACCGCCCTGGGAAGAGCCCCAAAAAGGAGGCTCGCTCGTATCTCAGAATTACCCCTTCCCACCTTTGAAGGAGGTGTGTTAAAGCAGCCTGCTCAGTGCCTGCCTGTGCAGCAGCAGCTGTATCTCCAACACCAGCGTCAGGGCCTTTTCTCACCCCTCCTCAGCTTTGTCCTGCCTGAGGTGCGGACACCAAAGTCTCCTTCCCATCACAGGTCTGCACAGGAGTGCCACCATTCCCTCCATCCTCTCCCACCACCTCTGCTGAGCAGGCACTGCAAGATCACCCTTTAAACTGTGCAGCTGAACAACTTTATGTGATTATTCCACCTCCTTCCCTCTGCTTCCCAGTTCTCTTTCCTGCCCAAAGCACACAGGAAAAGGCAGTTTTTACAGCAGATCATAACACTTTTAAGCCAAGGACAACGTGTGGAGAAAACACATGGATCTTTTTGATTGGATTAGGGCCATTTCCACGTTTACCATTGGATCTTCCCCCACAAACAGTGGTTTAACTACAAGCTCTTTATGACCCAGCTCCAGTGCTCTCACCAAATAGCTGGACAAACAGGCCATCCTGCAATTTCCCATTCAGGGCGTTAAAGTAGAACAGATCATTAATTTTCATAAAAGCAAGCCAAGACTCAAACACCCAGAACGGAAATGCTGACGTGCATTCTCAGTATTAGGCACATTATTAGCAAGAATAAAGCCTTAAATGAGCTACACTGGCCACAGTGCCATTACCAATACCTGTGTCCATTAATTACATCTTCATCTCACCCTAAACCTTTCCATCAAGACTATTTTCTGCTTTTCCCAATTGTAAAGAGATGATAAAATGGCATATATAAGTAATAAAATCCCAAAGTAGAACACAGTGCCTTTCAAAAGCCATTGTGTCCAGTGATAAGCAGTGGTTAGTGATTTTTGGATAGCCAGCCCACCTGGCTGCAAATAAAGTCTTGTTTACAGTGTTTTACACATGCACATCTAATTATAAGTTTATGCTTTAAAGGAAGGAAAATGGAAAAGTTAACTGCCATGGGTTAATACATCACAGTCCTCTACAATCATCAATGAACTGTGACCCATCAACAATAAATAGAAAACACAAAATTCTAGAGCAAACCACTAAATTTGTCAGCTAGAAAACTTGAAGTTTGGAAGATAAGCAGCAGCTGCATCTAATGAAACATACAAATAATACATTGCCATCGATGTGGGCTGTGAGATAATGCCACTACTTTTTGCTTCACTCTGGGCTCTTAATGTCAAAAGCATTGTTTTTGCAGCTACTAAATCAAGCAATCGCATGATTCTGCAGGTTGGAAGACTGAATAAATCTTTGCACAGGCAGAGACTAACAAGGTCAGGTTTTAATAACCTATTTTGCTACTGTGTAAAAAACCCTTACATAAAGGCTGACAGCACTGTGTGGGAGGAGTTCATCTGACTCTTCACATCCTATCAAGGTTCAGAGGGATTTTTTTGTCCATTATCAACTGTTCTCAGAGCACCTCTATATAAAACAGGTCCCCAGAACCCTTCTACTCCCAGATTTCTTCACCTGAAACCGTTTTCCCCTTTTATTTCCACATTTCCTATTTTATTATGTGCCTCCATTTGTCAGGGGAAAATAATTTTTCTTTAGTCTTCCACCACTGTCCTTAGTGCCACACTCCTACCAGTGCTCTCTGTATGCTGAGAACAAAATTTCATCATTTCTTGTGCCTTTTCAGAGTGGAGCTCCAGCAGGATGCTCTGTCTGGGAATAAAACAATAGTGGCAGAATTCTTTTCCAGAGCTGCTAAAGGCTGGGCAGCCACATGTCTGACAGGAATTCTGACCACAACTGAGTGATTCTTGCAAGCAGAGATCACCTTTGAAACTCTGTGGCAAACAGATTGTGGTGCTTTGGTACTTGGTAGATTTAAATCAACCACAAATTTACTCTATTAGCAATTATTCATGGATTCTTCCCCATTTTTCCTGAAACATCTGTCTTTTCACACAGTTTCACAAGGTTTTAATCAATAAACCAGAAGATTTTACATATCTGGGAGGATACTCAGTAATAATATTTAGCTGACAAGACCCCATTAGTCTTCCAATATTTTTCTTTGCAGCGTGAATATATTTGCAACATTTTTTTTCTTTACTTTTAAGTTTTTGTTAATACTCCTCTATCCATCTCAGACAATTTAAACAAAAACCCTAAATAATATTTCAGACCTCTAAGATTTTTTGACAGCTATGTTACCACACACTTCTCAACGTGTATTTCTCAGCTAATTAAAGAACTGCATATAACACATCTATTACTGCAATTTTTACACCTTAATGAAGACTGACAAGAAAAAAAAAAACATTTTGAACCTACAACCTCAACAAATACCCTGCAAGCTGCCTTAAGGCCAGTGTTTTCATAGCAATTAAGATAGCTACTAAAATTTCTCCCTCACTATCAGACAGTGTTATATGTTTGATTAACTTACACCCAAAATGTTACCCTCTCTTCTTTATTACTAAGAAAATGCTAAGAACTTGGTTATTTCTTTTTGATTAACAGCTTCAGTTGTCAAAAGTGGTAAAAAAATCTTATTTTTTTAATAAGTTAAATTTAGATATGTTAAAAGTAAGCTTTTTTCAGACTTTCAGTCCCTCTTTCTTACAAAAATCTGATTTTTTAGGACTCTTGCTCATAACAACATGCCTAATTCTTACTCATCTGAGACATCTGCCATTTAAAAAAGGAAAAAAAAAAATCTTTCCCCAATCAAACCTAAAAAGAAACATATCTGCATATGCAAGATGAAATTAATTTAGACATATGAAGAAAGGTATGGTTTCCCTCCTTAAGCAGTAATGATTTGTACAGGAAAAAAATTCCCCAGAACTACTAACATATAATTTTTTCCCAAAATAATTATAGAACTGATTCACTCTTGTATTACTTCAGTCCTAAAATACATTGAAATCAACTGACTTCAAAACTAGAACTATGCAGCAATGAATCAGTTTTTATACACATATATTTAAACCAAACTATTTCCAGATACATGACCTTTTAATATTAAACACCCTCCTTAATGTGTATATTTCTGTACCTAGATATAAAAACTCCCCATGTGTGCTCTAACTAAACCTTAGAGATTCTTTTTGTTTATGCAAGAGGGAAATTGTGAAGTGCTGAAAAATGACAACAACGAAGAGTTTCATTTTCTCATCTTCCCTCCCAACGCCCTGCAAGCTCCTCTCTGTCCCTGGCTTCACAAAGAGGAATTTCCCCTTTCCCTAAGGATCCCTTCTTTGGGCAAAGACTGTGGGGCTTCCAAATTCCATGTTCTCTTCAGCATCTCCTCCATCTCATGAGTACAGATGGTTTGGCTGAGGGGTGATTTTGAAAAAGGATGCAATTAAAGCAAACACAGAAGGGAAGCACACAGGAGGTGACCATAAGAATATTTAAAACCTTGTGAGGTTTTATGAAAGATATTAGCAAAAGAGTGAGCTTGAATTTCTGCTGAACTGATTTTTTTTTTTTGAGGAGGCTTGCCAAGAGTAGCAGCTGCAGTTAGAAATGAAGAATTATATGAGGAAAAAAATTTTTTTAAATCGCCACAGTTGAAAATGTAGGTACTTATTTACCTTACCCACTCAAGACATGCTTGATTGCACAGATAAATTCACTGTTATATTACAAATCCAGCATCAAAATTGAAATTAAAGCTGCACTTTATCCATCCATACATACATAAGAACACACAAAGAAAGATCCATTTTCTGAGCTTGTGTCTGTTTAACCATGCCTCCAAATCCAGCCAGAAAGTCTTTCTATTTACTCAGTTTTCATATGAAATGTATCAACACAGTCTTTAGAAAAAATAAGGAGATCAAAACCTTATGCAAACCACTACTTGATGAAGATTTTTGCCAATGGGCATCTTCAATTGCCGTGGATATTGGACTAAGTGCTAGAGAAGACAGGTCAAATCTGGTTTTAGAAACACAAAGAGCACCATGGAGACTGAGAGGCTTCCACCCCAGCCTCTGCACCCTGCTGGGAGCTCTCAGTGTGGCCATCCTGTGTTTTCTGCAGTGGACCACACAGAGCCTGGATCATCTGATTTATTCATGGAAACGTCCTCGCACCTCTACTTTAACTTTCGGGCAATCAGAACAAGGCTACAACTCAAGAAGGATATTTGATGCATAATAAAAATGTACAAGCAAGCATCAAAGGGTATAAAAGCCCACAACAGTCAACTTTTTAAGTAGTAGGTGCAGTTTTTGTTTGATATGCACCATGACAGTGTGAAATGTCAAATAAAACAGTACCCAAAGGAACATGGCATTGATCAAATCTGGGATTTTAAAGGAAAGATTTCTCTTGCTGAGCAGACCTTTCTGATTTATAAGGAAACTGAATTTTTAAAAAAATCACCTTAATAATTCAGTGGCATTTGAAAAAAAAAGAACATTTTCAGCTGCTAAGACAAATCAACAGGAGTTAATGGCATTAAACAAAGAGATTTGCTTTCAGTTTTCTGGAGGACTGTGTGCAGTCCCAGTGCCTGATAAAGAACTTCACAAGGCCAGGGTGTATAATGCAAACAGCCCAGAGTTCTATTGAATTAGATAAAAGCCTGTACCTAACTTAACAAAACTGAAACTGCACTTAAGCTTTTCCATTCTGAGAAAAAACCCAGATGTGGCAGAGGTTGCCCAGAGCTGTTGTGCACTCTCTATTCTTGGATGCTTTCAAGCCTCAACTGCAAAACCCTAAGCAACTTATTCCAGTCTTACAGCTGACCTTTCTTTCAGGTGGAGGCTGGATTAAAACTTCCTGAGCTCCCTTTCTGACCTCTGACTCCCATGTGCATATATATATATATGTAATGGTAATTGTATATATAAAATGTAAATATATAATATATATAAATAAAATATATAATAATATAATAATATATATTATATATTATTATAATTAATTAAAATATTTTCTTGTTAAAAAGCTGTAGAATAGAGCCCCTACTAAATCTGCTGAAGAGTTTATGAGCCTTTGCAGGCCAGAAATGCAGCAGCCTCTGGGTTGTTAACTCAGAATACAGTTTTAGGCTCACTGAATCTACACCACAATAAATCTTTGGTCTTTAAAAGAATTTAAACTCAATATATTCCAAAATATCTCCAAATTCTGACCATCTTAAATTATTTATAAGGCTACTGTACCAATTTTATATTAAAATGACTTGCTTAATTAGGGAAAAAGAAACCACGCTGTTTTCTGAACTAAGATCTTTAATCTGATCATATATTTAACAACATGAAAAGTCAGCCTTTGAATCAGTGATCTGCAACAAGTCCTTCCTTGCCTTTGTTTAGGGCTCCCATGCAATCTGCCAGAAGGGACATTGAACCAGCACCCAATTTTTACAGAGTAAAAAAGCAGTGGGAGCCTCTCCCAAAAAAAAATGCATTACTCAAAATATGTTCCATATGTGGGATCAGAACACACCACCTTGATTTGCAGTGTTATTTCTGTGCCCTTATGGGCACAGGGGCATGGAGAGCAAGTGCTCTGGGTGCTCACTAACTCTGACAGCCAAGTTGTTACTACCCCTGTGGGTGCCTAGAGAAGGACATGACAAATAATTTTCATCAGCTAACATTGCTGTTTTTCATATTCATTTAATATACTGAATATTCAACATATTCAGCTGTTGCATTTGCATTGTTGTGGCTTGATCAGGAGAAAGGGCTTGAAAATGCTGAATGCCGTTTTTTTACTGTGTTTTTGTCAAAAGCTTTCTGGGGATTTTGGAGTTTGCTTGGGGTTTTGTTTTGCATTATATGTCTCATATTTTACATACCATCNTCCCCAATCAAACCTAAAAAGAAACATATCTGCATATGCAAGATGAAATTAATTTAGACATATGAAGAAAGGTATGGTTTCCCTCCTTAAGCAGTAATGATTTGTACAGGAAAAAAATTCCCCAGAACTACTAACATATAATTTTTTCCCAAAATAATTATAGAACTGATTCACTCTTGTATTACTTCAGTCCTAAAATACATTGAAATCAACTGACTTCAAAACTAGAACTATGCAGCAATGAATCAGTTTTTATACACATATATTTAAACCAAACTATTTCCAGATACATGACCTTTTAATATTAAACACCCTCCTTAATGTGTATATTTCTGTACCTAGATATAAAAACTCCCCATGTGTGCTCTAACTAAACCTTAGAGATTCTTTTTGTTTATGCAAGAGGGAAATTGTGAAGTGCTGAAAAATGACAACAACGAAGAGTTTCATTTTCTCATCTTCCCTCCCAACGCCCTGCAAGCTCCTCTCTGTCCCTGGCTTCACAAAGAGGAATTTCCCCTTTCCCTAAGGATCCCTTCTTTGGGCAAAGACTGTGGGGCTTCCAAATTCCATGTTCTCTTCAGCATCTCCTCCATCTCATGAGTACAGATGGTTTGGCTGAGGGGTGATTTTGAAAAAGGATGCAATTAAAGCAAACACAGAAGGGAAGCACACAGGAGGTGACCATAAGAATATTTAAAACCTTGTGAGGTTTTATGAAAGATATTAGCAAAAGAGTGAGCTTGAATTTCTGCTGAACTGATTTTTTTTTTTTGAGGAGGCTTGCCAAGAGTAGCAGCTGCAGTTAGAAATGAAGAATTATATGAGGAAAAAAATTTTTTTAAATCGCCACAGTTGAAAATGTAGGTACTTATTTACCTTACCCACTCAAGACATGCTTGATTGCACAGATAAATTCACTGTTATATTACAAATCCAGCATCAAAATTGAAATTAAAGCTGCACTTTATCCATCCATACATACATAAGAACACACAAAGAAAGATCCATTTTCTGAGCTTGTGTCTGTTTAACCATGCCTCCAAATCCAGCCAGAAAGTCTTTCTATTTACTCAGTTTTCATATGAAATGTATCAACACAGTCTTTAGAAAAAATAAGGAGATCAAAACCTTATGCAAACCACTACTTGATGAAGATTTTTGCCAATGGGCATCTTCAATTGCCGTGGATATTGGACTAAGTGCTAGAGAAGACAGGTCAAATCTGGTTTTAGAAACACAAAGAGCACCATGGAGACTGAGAGGCTTCCACCCCAGCCTCTGCACCCTGCTGGGAGCTCTCAGTGTGGCCATCCTGTGTTTTCTGCAGTGGACCACACAGAGCCTGGATCATCTGATTTATTCATGGAAACGTCCTCGCACCTCTACTTTAACTTTCGGGCAATCAGAACAAGGCTACAACTCAAGAAGGATATTTGATGCATAATAAAAATGTACAAGCAAGCATCAAAGGGTATAAAAGCCCACAACAGTCAACTTTTTAAGTAGTAGGTGCAGTTTTTGTTTGATATGCACCATGACAGTGTGAAATGTCAAATAAAACAGTACCCAAAGGAACATAGCATTGATCAAATCTGGGATTTTAAAGGAAAGATTTCTCTTGCTGAGCAGACCTTTCTGATTTATAAGGAAACTGAATTTTTAAAAAAATCACCTTAATAATTCAGTGGCATTTGAAAAAAAAAGAACATTTTCAGCTGCTAAGACAAATCAACAGGAGTTAATGGCATTAAACAAAGAGATTTGCTTTCAGTTTTCTGGAGGACCGTGTGCAGTCCCAGTGCCTGATAAAGAACTTCACAAGGCCAGGGTGTATAATGCAAACAGCCCAGAGTTCTATTGAATTAGATAAAAGCCTGTACCTAACTTAACAAAACTGAAACTGCACTTAAGCTTTTCCATTCTGAGAAAAAACCCAGATGTGGCAGAGGTTGCCCAGAGCTGTTGTGCACTCTCTATTCTTGGATGCTTTCAAGCCTCAACTGCAAAACCCTAAGCAACTTATTCCAGTCTTACAGCTGACCTTTCTTTCAGGTGGAGGCTGGATTAAAACTTCCTGAGCTCCCTTTCTGACCTCTGACTCCCATGTGCATATATATATATATGTAATGGTAATTGTATATATAAAATGTAAATATATAATATATATAAATAAAATATATAATAATATAATAATATATATTATATATTATTATAATTAATTAAAATATTTTCTTGTTAAAAAGCTGTAGAATAGAGCCCCTACTAAATCTGCTGAAGAGTTTATGAGCCTTTGCAGGCCAGAAATGCAGCAGCCTCTGGGTTGTTAACTCAGAATACAGTTTTAGGCTCACTGAATCTACACCACAATAAATCTTTGGTCTTTAAAAGAATTTAAACTCAATATATTCCAAAATATCTCCAAATTCTGACCATCTTAAATTATTTATAAGGCTACTGTACCAATTTTATATTAAAATGACTTGCTTAATTAGGGAAAAAGAAACCACGCTGTTTTCTGAACTAAGATCTTTAATCTGATCATATATTTAACAACATGAAAAGTCAGCCTTTGAATCAGTGATCTGCAACAAGTCCTTCCTTGCCTTTGTTTAGGGCTCCCATGCAATCTGCCAGAAGGGACATTGAACCAGCACCCAATTTTTACAGAGTAAAAAAGCAGTGGGAGCCTCTCCCAAAAAAAAAATGCATTACTCAAAATATGTTCCATATGTGGGATCAGAACACACCACCTTGATTTGCAGTGTTATTTCTGTGCCCTTATGGGCACAGGGGCATGGAGAGCAAGTGCTCTGGGTGCTCACTAACTCTGACAGCCAAGTTGTTACTACCCCTGTGGGTGCCTAGAGAAGGACATGACAAATAATTTTCATCAGCTAACATTGCTGTTTTTCATATTCATTTAATATACTGAATATTCAACATATTCAGCTGTTGCATTTGCATTGTTGTGGCTTGATCAGGAGAAAGGGCTTGAAAATGCTGAATGCCGTTTTTTTACTGTGTTTTTGTCAAAAGCTTTCTGGGGATTTTGGAGTTTGCTTGGGGTTTTGTTTTGCATTATATGTCTCATATTTTACATACCATCAGTTCAGTGGGAATAAAAAAGTTCCTGGTGCAGGACAGACTTCTGACAGCTCAGCAGCTTCACAGACCCCCCCAAACCAGGACACCAGCTCAGTGACAGGACTGGTCTATCTCTCCTTCAATTTCTCACCTCTACATTTTTGTTTTTACCTTTATTTTTTTAAATTTGTGCAATGAAGACTGCATTTTCTAACTATTTTCAGGAAATCACTCCTTCTTTGCTGCCCTGGTCCATGCTATCTCTCCACCCATGGCAAATATTCACATCTCAGTTTTCTCATTAATTTGAGTACCAATTACTCAAAAGCTATGCTATTGCATAATATATATTTTTTCTATTATTTAATTCAATTCCCAGCCCAAAAAACTTCCCTATGCCTTTTATCTTGGGAGAATACTGGGGATCCTGGAGGCACTTTGCTCATACCCAGCCAGCCTAAATGGTCTGCTCAGAGCACCTCACTCTGTCTAGAGCTGTCAGAAGCTCAACAGTGCCATGGAATTATAGCAGAAAAAAAAATCCCAGAAAGTAACAATAAAAGAATATTATAACAATAATAATAAGTGTGAGAGAAAATTACCCCTGAACAATTGTGGGAAAAGTACAAAGCCAAGTGAATTTTTGTGCTGGATTCAGAGGGCTCATGGATCCAGGCCCCTGAAGAGAAATAATTTTCAGCTTTGCACTGCACCCACTCCACAGGATGCAAAAAAACACAGGCATGTTTTTAGTGAAAAACAAAACAAGGGTTATAACCACCAGCAGCTAAAAACCCCCAAAAAAACCCAACAACCTCAAACAAAAAAACCAGCAGCCATAACATGAACTTAGTCTCTCCAGTATGATATCACTACCAGAAATCCCATGGAGATATGATGATTCCAATCAATTAAAAAAAAAAAAAGTATGATATTGCACTGTTTGACATGTCTGGGAAGCTGGATACAAAACCCACAGGCAGTATTTAGCCAGGATTTCCAAGAGAGAGGGAATGAATGCTTCTTTTTTACAAGAGTGGCAAAGCTGGAGCACCAAGAGCCAAGGAAATGCAAGAGAGCCTCCATCCCCCCAAACTGAACCAACTGAAAAGACCAAGTGCACTAATTTTTACCTACAAGAAAAAAGGGTATTTTCTGGTTTTTCTTTTAGCCCTGAACAATGGCTAAATTAAGGGGGCTGTCATTTAAACTGGAGTTTTGCTGATGGCACAGAACAGTGCTGCCTTTGTGCTGGAAGCCAGAAAACCATTTTACTCTGAATTCCCCTGACACCCAGGAGTCATGTTAAATGGCACACTGGAACAAGATTTACTCTGGTTTTATCACTGCTCTGGGTACAGGCACGGGTACACACCAGAGCAAATCCAAGTGAACTTGCCTGAGGCTCTTTGAATTTGAATATCTTGAAATGACCAATTTCTGAGTCTTTATCAGCCTAATACACTAAAACTCCCCTGGTCCCAGAATGCTCTCGTGTCATTCAACAGCACTGCATTTACAGCTGCCTCTCTCTCCTTTTTCTTTAAGTCTCTGGTTGGCTTTGCATTTCTCCACAGCCTGTGATACTCCTCCAAGGAGCAAAAACAACAGCTGTGTGTTGCTCAGGAAAATGAATCCAGCTCCTGATTCCCAACTGTGACACAAGAGCAACCTCGCCCCAAGTGAGATATTTCCCCTGCAAATGCACCCAAGCAAAGAGAGGGAAAACAAGAGCTAGTAATTCAAAATAAAAATATCCACATTCAAGTGAAAATTGGAAGCATCCTATGTAGACAGCTCTAACAACACCAAAAATAGTACAGCTGGAGGAAAACCAGTGTGGAGAACAAAATGGCTGTGGAATATTTGTATTTCCTGGCTGGGTTATGTTCTCAAATGCAACACCAGTGCTGGTTTTATTTTCCTCAAAAGGGTGCTGTAAGAGTTGGTCTGAAGTTTCCCTCATTTTTGCCTCACGATCGTCGCAAGGACCCTCAAAACCCTGAAACTCTCAAAAAGACTCTGCACAGAAATTCTGGCCTGGTTGAGGTAGATGCTCACCAAGTGATTGTTTGCAGCTGTGTTTGCTGTGCTGCCATGGTGCACTGCCTCGAGCAGGTACGCTGCCTTGAGCAGGGCCGGGCAAGGGGCAGCTTGTCCCCACCTCTTGGCCAAATGAACTTTCTGGGGAACTTTGGTGGTCCTCCCCGGAAAATCCCTCATCTTCCTCACAACCACCGTGACGGACGGCGATTGAAGCTCCTTCCTGAGGACTGAGACTGAGATCCCTATAACTCTAACACGGGGCAGAGAGAAGTGTTGGCCGGACAGAAGCGAGATGACTGCCAAGGAATGTTGCATACATGGCAAAACGTACCTGCTCAGAGCTGGTACTGATGGTACTGACAAAGAAATCGGTACTAGCCACTGTGGTCATTACATCAGAACGGTCATAAATCTCCTCTGATTCTGGCCCCATGCCTCTCGCTTTCCAAAGGACTATAAAAGTACCCCCCAAACTCACCTTCCCTTGAGATCTCCCCAACGGACAGAAGACGCTACGTCGGTGGACGGCTGCGAGGACTTTGGCCTTGGTAGCTATAAATTCCCCCTTAGCCTCTATTTTCTCTCTGTACTTTGTTTCCTTTCCTCTCCCCTCTATCGCATAACGTCGATGAGTGTTTTCAATAAAGTGCATTGCTGTGATTGCACTGAGAGTCCCCTTGCATTGCCTTTCATGCTCTTAGATCAGTAAATGAGCCACGATCAGTAAATGAGCTTTGCGAATCGTGACAGGTGCCTTCACTATCTTGGTTTCACACCACCAATGTTTTTGCACTATTTCTTTTCCAGCTTATTCTTTTTTTCCTCCTGGCACTGGAAGGTCCCTCCAACCCCCCACACCTCACCCAGGCTGCTTCCAGGAGCCACACACCATTCTGGGCACTAGGGCTTTGGTGCTGAACTGCTGCTTATTGCATATATGAGGTCTTGTTTTACTTTCCTACTTTCTCAGCAGCTACTTAAGGTTAAATATTCTCATAAATATTTACGAAAACCAAAACTTGCTTCCAATAAGTAGAGGATGCTGAATAAAGGCTTAAACCTAAAACACTTTTTATTACATGTTACTATCATAGTGCCTTTGGTTCTGTTGAGGAGGAAAAGGCAGTCAAGACACCACATGGATTAAAACAATTGGTGTCATGATAGGAAAAAAACAGTTTTGCCACCTGCTAATGAGTAGATATTTGAAAAACAAAGACAATTGTGAGATCCACAGATTTTAAAACTTTTTTTTGTGTATGAGATTGAATAAAATATAATGTTTAGGGGTATTATCATAGACTTTTCTGGTTCTAGCATTGGAAGAGAGCTGAGGTGGGGCAGGGAATGAAAGAAGCAGTTGTAAAGGTATAAGGCACTAGCTCCAATATTTGAATTAAAGTTTTTTCTTGGCATAAACCTGAAAGCCTCACAGCAACATTCAGCCTAGAAGAGCTGCTAAATAAAATGCATCTCACAAAAAGATTTTCTATATGTAAAATTGAATTAGACAGGCAGTTTGTTTTCAGAAAATGTATGAACAAGTGCACCTGTACTGCCCAGAATTGCCTAATTGATTATGTTGATGAGATCTCACACTCATAGAGGTGCAGCAGCTCCAGCTCCTCATGAAAAACATGTCAGCTGCCCGGCTCTTGCAGAGGTGGGGCTTGTTTGTTCTGAAAGTCCATTCTAAGAATACTCAAGCTCAGGAAATATTTGAAAAGTCCCAAGTGTAATAACACAAGCTTCCAAACTGAGAAAGATAGAAAGTTCCAGTGGGACAGATTTCCCAGCTTACTGATATCATTTATTAGTCATTATTGTGATCCCTGAAGGTTTTTCACTATACTTTTGTTCATATTTTCTTTCTTTTTAAGAATAATTTCTGAAGCACTGTTATCAGAAATTATCCTGCATTTGTGAGACAATTACTGTTAGACTGACTTATGTCTAACAGAATATTATATATACACCACATCCTTAGAGCTTTTAGAACCAACAGAGCCAAGAGGGGGAAAAAAAGTTCTCCATATATGGATTTTCAGGTTTGTTTGTAGGACCTGTATCTGTAAAAGACTAAAGATGTTGACTCTTTAAGTGCCTAAGGGCAATACTAGTAAGCAAAGAAACCCCAAAATACATTCATTAAAGACTCAAAATTCCGTATTGGAAGTATAATCCAGTAAATGTCAAGATGAAGTGAATCCTGCACTTAATTCCTTTTTACTTTCTGAAATAAGTTGAATTTTGATTCTGTACAGAGTTATACTTCCTACGTAGTAGGTATTGCCCTAACATTGCATGTGGATCAGAGCAACAAATCTGTAGGGTTTACAGATTTGGGAGATTATTTTATCAAAATGTTTCCTCCCTTCAATAGGACATCCAAGTCTCTGATTAAAAATCTCCAGAGGGTGCTGGAAAGAGACAGTCAAGGCCTGGGATCTCCTGAGTGCTGAGTATTCATGGGAAGTCCCTGAATTGATGCAATTGGATAAATGACATCTGGGAATTATATCTATTTAAGATAAATTATGTTTTAAGCCTATGTCAATACAAAGACAACTGCAAAATATAAAGAGTTCTCCATGAAAAAATTAAAGAGCATGTATGTGATCAGATAAGTGAATTCCTGGGCATTAATGAGACTTTTAGCCAAGTGGAAGAATAACTCTTAAAATAAAAATTTTCATGGCATGTCAGATATTTCTACTATCCTACTGCAGAAGTAAGGTGCAAGAAACCAAATTGACTTTCTCAGGAGGCTCACACCCCTTCTCTGAGAAGTGGCAACTGCTGATGTGTGCAATACTAATTATCAGCAAATATGAAGCTAAAAAGGTTAATTTCAATTCATTATGATTGTAATACTTAAAATACCTCATCATTTCGCTATTTGCCAATGGATATTCTTCTATTTAAAGTACTACACACTTCTTGGGCCTTGCAGGTGCTCCAGCAGAGAGCAAAGCCTGCAGGTCAGACTATAAAGAACAAAAATCCTCAGCTGATTTCAATGGCACCATCAGGATTATCTTATCTCAATAATTAATGCCATTAATTGCAAGAGTATCTGCCTGTAATGCACCTCTGTGGAAGAGGCTGATGTTGTATTCAGGTTTTTTTTTTTGGTTGGTACATCAAGAATAACCATAACCTCAGACTGGGAAAGAAACACTGCAGCTACAATTTATTAATGACCTGCCTCTAATGAAATGGAGTATTTTCAACTCCAAAAATTTGAGGTAAACTATTCAGGAGTTGCTGCTGTTTGCTCCTGCTTAGGGTGAGGGAACATGCAGTGCATGGCACAAGTGATAATAGAGCTGGGTGAAAGTTTGGATGCTGGAGAGCAAAGATTTCTGTCTTGATTTCAAGAAACCATGCAAAAATAAAACCTGAATGAATTAGTTGTCAAATCTAACAACTCAATTCTTTCCCAATGCTGACCTCAGTCACTAGAGCACAAACATCCAAAATCCCTGGTGTTCTAATGAAAGAGAAGTTGTCCTATATTGCTGTGAGGACTCATTCTGCCTCCTCCCAGGAAGCTTCACAGTCTCTATTTTGTGAGATCATCAAACTCAAACAGGACAAATGTGTTTCTGCATCTTCACTCCTCTTTCTTCTGCATGGAAATTAAAACTGGCAGACAGAAATAATGCTCAGTTTGACTTCCTTCTGTTCAGTTCAGTCAATGAAAATGTGATTTTTTGCAAATACCTATCACTTTCAGATCAGAGGAAGAAATTTTGCAAAGTGTCTTCGTTACTCAAGGCTTCAGGAAACAATGATTAAAAATCTTGCATATTTAGGACCCTGAGTCCTGCTAACAAGGAACAGGCCTTCTAAGCTTTTGAGTCATCTGGCTAATTCTGAGAAAGCTAGCCTGAGTCCAAAGTCACAGTTTGTGGCCATTGAAGGCTGGGAAAGCTCATAAGACATTCTAAGAGCAAGGGCAGGTCTCCCTCATGGTAAGGACAGGCACTTCCCACGCCAGCTGGCAGGATAGAGGCTCAGCATCCAACCAAATCCTGCTTGGCCCCCATTCAGATCCTTCCTCTTCCATCAGACCTTGAGCAGCTCTCCATGACAACAGGCAGTGCCCCAGCAGGACTGGTTAAAGACCAGGCACAAAGCTCATTTTTAAATTGTGAGTGAATTTACAGCCCAACTACCACCCAAAGGCATTTTTCCTAACTTAACAGAGCTGTGTTTACTGAAAATATTCAGAGCAGGCCCCTTCCCCAGTAGACACAGCTCCACTGGAGCTAATGGAGCTGGACTGATTGACACCAGTGGAGAAGCCAGCTCAGGATTTGACTGGTTTAATACTAAATAGATTTCATTCAGACTCTAATTTCAGCACTCTGCACCCTCCCTCAGGCACTCATTTGATATCCTGCATGGCTAATTTGTACTCAACATAAAATATGCATGTTTGCTGTTGTCTCCAGAACTAAAATATTCAGCCTGCCCGTGCATGCCAAAGTCAGTTTCCCCTGTACTCTTCAGAGTCACAAGAATGTGCTGTACCAGGCATACCTGTGCCTTTGGGAATGCACCCAAAAAATCAGAAAAACATTTTCAGCTGCTTACTGAGTCTCTAATTGCAGGCCCTGATGTGTTTACTCCCCATGCAATTGCACAGCAATTAAAAGAACCATTTGCACACCTACAAATTCTGAATTTCAGCACGTTCCTATTTCAAGAACTCAAATCCCACAGGAGCACAGCAAGAAAACTTCTTGCTTCAAGTATTTTTTTCTAAAATGAGGAATAGGGACTCAAGAAGACCAAATTCAAGAAGGGAAGGCCTGTGCCGGAAAGGAAAGTGGGAAAAGTGGAAAGGTGGAAAAAACCTCAGCCAGCTGCCCCTCAGGAGCAGCAGTGGAGCCAGAGAAACGCTGCAGTTTCAAGTTTTTATCAGCATGTTTAACCTGACAGAGCCAGAGGTCCACATGTTCATGGGACATGGGGCTGACAATTAAATAAAGAGCAGCACCAGCAATCTCATCAGTGCAAAGGAGCACCAGAAAATACTTTTCACCTTCTAAACAGAGCTATCACCTGGTTGGGAGGGGATTCAACTCTTTTCCTCTTTGTGAAACACTTTGTGCAATCTCACTTCAAGACGTGAGGTGTTTTTTTATTACCAAGAGAATAAAAAATACTGGCATGTAGTGAGATATACACTCTCAGATTTTAAGCTGCATAACACAAATATATGTCCTGATATCTTCTATGATAACCAGGCTAGGGAAATTATATCAAACCACTGTTATAGACTTAAACTTAGCAAAGACTATGCACTGCAAGGTACCAGAATATCTCAGCAAGTCAACAATATTAATATATTCCATTCCATATTCAAGCCATAGCCTACATAATTTTCACTGTTAAGCAGGCTGGCAGAAAGAGCCATCCAGTCTTGTCAGTATGAGCTATATTTTTTGAAAAACAAATATTCTATGACTAATTTCTCCCTCCTGAAATAGCATGATGATGAAACCTGTGTTTTAATTCCTATGCAGTTATAACCCTGGCTATAGCCTAGAGTTTAAAGTATTCTTTGCCAACTATCACAGGCTCTGCTGAGCATAGGTCTTCCACCAGCAAGGATTTCATGTGAAGTTGAATTTTAAGTACTAGAAGTGGATTTGCTTGGCAAATGGAAGTCTTACTAGGCTTCAACAACTGTTCACACACAGCCTGGAACATAAAAATTCAGCTGAGGAAACCAGTATCTTGACAGAGGAAAGAAAGAGCATGAGCACACTACTATAACCAAATTTTTTCCAGAGAGAATTCAGAGACAGCAAGTAAAGGAAAGGTAGCACCTACAGGCTAAAACCAAAAGAAACAGGGAGGATTTAGATCTGTTTCAAAAACAGTGCAGCCTGACAAGGCACCACCTCTGTGCAAATAGAGGCTGCTCAGGGTCTCATCCAGGGCATGGTAGAACAAAAAACATTTCAATCATTCATTAGAAAAAAAAAAAACAACCCCAGACTTTTCAGTTTTGTCTTTAGGTAACATTTCCTACAATGCTTCTGGGATTTCTCCCAATGCAGCACATTTTTTGCTTCTCAAAATTTGGTAGATTTTGGTGAAGTAAAGGGCTTCACTAACAAAAAGAAATACCAAAATCTTTCTGGCTTTGTGAATCTACATAATTTCTGATATAGGCACCAAACTTTTTGGTTCAGTTAAAATAATTAACAGTGACAAAGTTTTATTTGCACATGAGAAATGTGGATGATGAGGCTGATCCACTTTATTCAGCCTCACAGATAAAAACACTAGGTTGAACATTAGATCTGATTTCTACATAACCATGGAACCGTGAAGCCAAAAAAGTTAAAACCCTGCTTAAAAGAAAGAAGGTAGGCCCAGGTTTACAAACCAGAATTTGAGGGTTGCCATAGTCAGTTTTAACAGCACTAATTCACTGAGTGAATTTAGAAAGGTAAAATGTCTTCTTTTACAGAGATATGTACTACAGCACAAAAAAAAAAAAAAAGACCACCCAAATGTAACGATTTCCAGAAAAATCAGACATGCCAAAACAACAGAGATCTTGTACCTGAGTGAGGAGTGCACTGCAAAACCCTTAACATGACAGTAACACATATTTTCCAATCATGCTACAGAGTCTCAGGCATATTGCCATGGAATTAGATGCTCCAAGGATATAAACAGGTTTACCTCTACATTTCGAGGACTCCTCAGTTGTCTGGTATTACTTACATTTTACTTTCTCTGTGAAAAATGCATGTTCATTTGTTTCTCAAACTAACTCTCACTCTGATGCCTAAGGAAAGCAACATAAACAAGTCAAAGTAACATCTCTGGAAATACCAGCCATGAAAGTTCTGTGCAGTAAAAATAAGGCAGATATTTCGGGGCATGGTCTCAGTATACAGCCCTTCAGGCAAGATTGATTTTCTCAGCAGCTTTCCTTTAAAATAAATAAATGTCCAGCACCACTGCCAGAAGATGAAAAATTCAGGCTGTTTGAGCTGCTGTGGGATGGGAATAATGCACTGCATGGAAAAGAAACCTTCTGCAAGAACTTCCCAGCAGCAGCAGTGGCTGGCTTAGAGTAACATAAGGTATTTGTTAGCCTGTGGACATTATGTGAGCCAGTGATTTTTGCTGCTTTTTAAATAAGTTCTGGAGAAGATCTCATTCTTGTTTCAAAAATTTATAGCCTCTGCCCACATCTGGAATTATATATTTTTATAAAAATAAACTGCATAACGTACATGGAAGTGTTCAGATGAGGAAAGAAACAGCTCTCCATGGAATACCATAGGAAGACCTGGAGTACTTCTCATTCTTCTCTACAAACAAACCCCTGCTTTATGAACACCTTTGCATCAGCAAAACAATCAAACACCTTTTCCACCATCCCAGACATCAACTGAGAGCAGATGGAGAATGATGCCAAATCAGGGATCCGAAAGCAGCCAAGAGTCCTCAGAGCTGAACTGTGGTGCATTGTGGAGTCTGACCTGCAGCAATAAAAGCCTGCCAGTGGATATTTTTTTTATTTTTACATAGGCAGACAGAGAAACCCACCATGCATAATAGATATCTCTGCCTGGCTTCTAAGACTGAGCTCATGCTTTTCATGTATGAAAAATCACTGTGTTTCAGCACTGGCTGTGTTGGTGACCTCCATGAGACTTTTAATCAGATCTTAAAGCTGGGGCTTCAGAGATTATTTGATTTCTTCTCAGGAAAAAGCAAGGCAGCTCTTGTTTCAATTAAAATTTCAATCTCACCGAATGCTGCATAATCAAAAAATGAAAGAGGTCCCCACAATTTCAAAAACTGAACCCAGTAATTAAAACAAAGATTGAAAAATATCATAGAATCCTTACGTGGCCATAGCAGTGAAAATACACCTCAAGATACCATAGCAACCCTTGCTCTTTTACTATTAAATAAAGTATCTTTTAGGCTCATAAAATGCCCATCAATGCAGACATACTTTGAGCTTCATTCCTCTGCTGTTCCTCTGCTCTTGAGCTTGTCTTACTGAGACACTAGAGGTCAGCCTCCCAAAGAAAACTAACCACTGCTCAGCTTTAACTCCATGAGGAATTGTGGCACTTGGAATTTAATGCACTCAAAAGCAGCGCCGGAGACGCAGCGATCACAGAGTCGTGGAATATTGGGAGTTAGAAGGAGCCCACAAAGATCATGGTCCTGCACAAGCCCAGCCCCAGGAATCACATCATGAGCCTGAGAGAATTGTCCAGACATTCAGTGGACTCTGGCAGGCTTGTTGCTCTGACCACTTCCCTTTCCTCCACAAAGAGCAGAGCAACACCTTGGTTTCTTCCCTTGTTAAAGTTAGCACTGTCACATTTACCAAGAAAACATAATTCATGAACAACCTGGTGGCCTTCCTGCTGAAAATGGCTGAATTTGGGCGCAAGGGGAGAGCAATCCATGCCATGTACTTGAGCTCTTTACACTGTGCCCCAAAACAGACACGCAGCCAAGCCTGTACTTTGCTTTGGATGCATGGGCAGCTACACAGATTGCAAAGTGGTGCAAGGCACCACTGGAACAAGTTCAGTGTGGGGTTGATAGTAAGGGTTAAAAGAACTTTAACAGTGGGGCAACCAAGCCTTGGACAGAGAGGAATGCTAGCTCCATTGTTCTAAGTAATCCACCTGTGACTTAGCTTGGCGCGGGGAAAGCAGAGTTAGGTTAGGTAAGAATATACCTATAATGAAATGATAAGCATTATATGATTATATTTTAAATAAGAATCAGGGAAAATATATTTGTAGAAGTTTATGTTATATAGTATAAAGATTATAATGATTGTCTTTAGGAATAGTAAGGAATGGTGGTGGGTTGCAAGGGGCGGTTGGACGAGGTATTGACTGCTGGCCAGGAATGCCTCAGAAACTGGATGCTAGTACAACCATTGTATTAGTCAACTCGAGTGTGACTTCACTGGGTAACAAATCTAAGGTATACAGTTTAAGTAGACTGAGTGAAACGAGGGGTTAGAATAGGAGTTAGTAACTAGGGGCGAAGTAGATTCAATGTTTGGTAGTTATGGGCAGAGTAAGGGAGGAATACATTAAATGCAGGTATTATAAAAGTCATAAGCACTTTTGTAAGGGAGGCACTGATTTGGGCTCGGGACTGCCCCGTGCCCCAGGCACCCAATAAAAGCACCTTCATACAATCACCTCTGAGTGACTGTATGTTCTTCCTCCACTAACAGGGTCACTGTGGGGTTTGTGCTGCAGCACTCGCCCTGAGAGGACAGGCTGAGGTTCCTGGGCTTGTTCAGCTGGAAGAGCAGGGTTTGGAGGCAGAACCATCTCTGAGAATGTTACAAAAAGCACAGAGCCAAGCCTTCCACAGCACTGCGGGGGGATGAGGAACAACAGGCATAAATGGAAACAAGAAGGGATACACCTGGACAGAGGGGAAAACTTTATTGCCTTGGAGCAGTCCAGCAGGGACAGAAGTTGTCCAGGGAAATGCAGCCTCTACTAGGAGACATTTTTAAAGTCCAAATCAATAATTCTGTGAGTAGCCTGATTTCTCTGACCAGCTGACCTCGCTTTTAGCTGGAGTTTGGAGCAAAGAACTCCTGAGGTCCCTCTTTACCTGAATGGCTTTCAGTCTTTTCGTTTCAGGATATGCTGTTTAAAACGTCTGCAGAGGATGTTCCCTTTTTAATCTTCAAGCTTAGCCATGAAATTACAGAGAGTTTCTCAAATAAGGGGTGTAAAACCTAGATCTCAGTTTCAGTCCTTACTTTATCATTACTCTGTAACGCAATCACTCCTAATTCAGGTTGAAAGGCTTTGCACAAAGGCAAAACCTTCTGAGACAGCACTGACCTGTCCTTCTCATCCCAGAGCACAGCCAGAAGCACTTTAAGGTGGAAGAAGTCACTTCAGCTCGACGTGCAACAGGAGTTCAAGGGTTCACAGCAGCTCAGTGCAAGGTATCAGAGCAGGAGGTGAGGCAAAGCAATAAAACCATCAGAAAAAAATCAATCAGCACAACATTGTGGCACCCACCAGGAGAGAACTGCTGAGACTCAAGGTGGGAAACCTCTGTTGTGACAAAGTCTGTCATCAAGGTGTCACACAGCTAAGTGCAGGGGAAGGACAGCCATGTCAAGCCCTGGGATCCCCTCTGCCTCCACCAGGCTCGCTTTTATTTCGCTCATTCGAGTGGAATCACAGCCTGGGGCATTTCCTTTGTTTGCTCATTTGCTTGTTTTGCTGAACAGCATTTTCATCTCCAACCATTCCCTTCTTCTCCCAACCATTTGTCTTTTCCATGGCTGTTTTCATGCTCAATTAGCTCTCCTTTCTCCATCCTCTCTCTCTAGGCAGGCACCACTGCACTCCTCCAGCCACAACCACTCCCAAATCTGTCACCTCCAGCTCCTGCGGAGCTAACGCCCGGCAGGGAGCAGGGGAAGCTGCAGGTGACATCCCACACCTCCTGTGAGCTGGAGAGAGGAGCAGCAGGGCTGCTGGCAGCAGTGTGACAGAGCCTGCACGTCCCCCAGCTGCCAGAGCCATCAGAGCACTCAGTGTGAGTGGCTGCTTCCCAGCCCAAGGTCTGCATTTTTAGTTTCATGACTCGATGAAAATAAAGGTGGAAGAGAGACAAAAATAGGGATAAGGCGAAATGGAACTATTTTCAGGAGCTGCATGCATCTAAATTAGGGCATGAGAGAAAGGATGGAGAATGGGTGAATGATATTTTATCCTCAAATAGCAATAGAGAACATCACTGCAACTTCCAGCCAAAAGTAATGAAATGCATAATGTGTTTCTATCCTCTATAGATCAGTGGGAGGGGAAAAATCAACACAAATCTGTTGCAGACACAGGAACATACATCACCTAAAGAATTAAAAATTTTTAATAAGAAAGTTATATTTTTAGAAAGGCAGAAAATCTTTGGGCTTGTTGGTTTGGTTTTTTTTCTCCTTTTTAGTGCCTTCTTCCCTCATTTTACTAAAGCTTATTATTTAAACTAGGCCTTTGGGTTCTGTACTGGGGATCAGAGACATGAAAGCACAGTTTCAGTGAGGCTGAAGTTGCTGAAATCCCCAGCCAAGCTGGATCTCACCAACCTGTCTGTCACAAGGGACAAAACCAGCATAACTCTGCCTCAGTAAGAAATTCCCCCCGTGATCAGTTCCAGCACACACAGCAGGATCATCTGAGAAGGAAGGCTGAGAAACAGCTGTGCAAGTAGAGGGAAAGGAAGACAGCAAAGAGCTACAGAGGACACTTCCTCCCTCCCTGCATAATTTAAGCTGTGTATTTATGAAACACAGGGAAGGTCTAATTATGTTAGCTTGCAATGAACACTTAAGTGCAATTAGCCACAGTTTCAAGCTGGAGGCAACAATTATTTTTATTGCTGCTAATTAATGTACAGGATGCCATGTAAGATTATTTTTTCCCCTAATTCCAACAAAGCAGCCTCAGCCACTTCACTGCTTTCCTCTTTTAATATGGCAGGTTTCAGCCCTGCCTTCTCTCCTGCTCATCGCAGCCTCATCCCACTTATTTTTTGGCTTTCATTAATTCTTTGGAATTTTCCAGCTGTGTAATTTCTGTCCATATCACGAATACAGCGAAGCATTAAAGTGTTCAAGCGTTTTCTTAAGGTGTGCAGTCCCACTAACTTCAATGGGTTCCTCAGAGCTGGATTACAAAGAATTCCATTTCAGCAGATATTTCCTTGAAATTTGTATTTTTGACTTTTTTTTGTGATCTGCCATTCTCCAGATGTCTTCTCCTGACAATCAAAAACTGGGACTAGGGAGTCAGGTCCAGCTTCACAGCTTTGATGACTTTTTGGTAACATTCCAAAACAATCTGCCCTATGATCATCCTGCTGGATGCTATCACCTCCTTATTCCTCTTTGTCTTTGGGGTTGAGCAGGACTGTTTCTAATTCTTGGGAAAATTGATATGAATTTAAGTACCACATAATTCCCTACAGCTGCATTATTGTAACAGAAAATTATAG
This sequence comes from Irena cyanogastra, assembly GCA_013397155.1. Lineage (NCBI taxonomy): Eukaryota > Metazoa > Chordata > Aves > Passeriformes > Irenidae > Irena > Irena cyanogastra. Next base: position 1,653,155 of record VWZV01007382.1, read on the forward strand.
CCTTTTGCCAAACCCAGCACATTCTGAGCACTCTGAATGCAGGCAGCTCAACTCAGCACATTTCATCTAGGCAATCCTTTCAAAAAGACAAAATTTGCATTTAAAATTGGCCTTTCCTGATTTGTGGCATAATGATAGCCCACAATGGGGGCAAGCTTGCCCTCCTCTTGTATTTCACCAAGACTGGATAAACTGAAAGATCACATTGTCCAGAGAGTATTTGTGGGAAATACTAAAACCCACAGGAGCAGTCATAACTCAGACACAGAGCTGGTACTCTTGCAAGGCAAAATGAACCCAGGATTTTTAAGAATATATGCCAAGGTCTCATCTGTTACTCTGCTGTTCGATTCTATTAATGAAATGACACAACACCAAAAAACAGGAACGACACAAACCTCTTTGCCTCAACAATTAGACTCCAATAATTACAGGGTGGAGGGCCTTGTCTTTCCTTACATTTTCATCTGAAGCCATTACTGTTGGATATGGACACCAGGGCAGATGGACCACAAGGAAAATGCACTGCAATGATTCCCAGTGTTCCTCCCAGTCACTGCCACATCCTCTCTGCTGCAGCTCCCAGCAGACATCAGGGTCAGAGAAAACATTCCTCAGAGCTGATTCACTTCACTCAGTGCAAGAACAACCCACAGATCCACCTAAGGAGAGCATTTATTTTCAGAGAGTAGGACCCATCACTTTACAGCCATCCATGATCCAGGACAGACTAAAAGTCCTCCCGAGAAAACCAGCTCAGTGATTCTCCCCACAGATTAAATGTCACTTTATGTGATAAACCCACAATAAAATACCATGATGTAGCTTAATGTAAAACACAACTTTAATATTCTGAGTTTCTTTCCTGCTGCATCTCCTGCCTTGGCTTACAGTTGTTTGGAGTGCTTTTTCAAACAAGTTTGCCCACACTACTGATAGCAATGAGAAAAAAAAAAAGCTGCAAAGATCCTGAGAAGAGGAATTTGACACCCTCCATGGCAACATGCAGGTACACTGAAATAGCTCACAGCACTCAGGCCAGGTGGGATGTTTTAGCATAATAGACATAGAGCAGCTCATCTTCTCCTAAAGCAGGGAAGGGAGAGAAGGAACACCACGTTCTGTGAGCACTCTGTGACATCCCTGGTTTATGTAAGACACAAGATAATGAGAAAAGGAATATGCAGGTTCCTCTCATGGAGTCCCAAGCAGCTACTGTGCTATGTCCCTCTTCTTATGGTGCTTTAAAGAAGGAAAACAAAAACAACAAAAAAACCACCACACTAGTAACTGAAGATGCCATTGGATTTCTCTGTAGCCTCTGAATAATTTTGTGACTTTTTCCTTGACAGGAGGTAAAGAAATAATGCATACTGTGAGGGCCAAACTTATTTCAAGGAAAAAGGCCTTTCCTGAGAATTTTTTTTTCCGTGAATTCAGAAACAAGAATCAGTGTATTAGAATCACCAAATCAATGGACCAAAAGAAAATTAAATTATAATTTAATTTAATTAATTAAATTATAATTTAATTATAAGCCATGTTGCTGTAAGTCCTGAAGTGCCATGCAGCACTCCTTGCCCTCAAAGCATGAACACCAACATGCACAAAACAACAAAAGCAGAAAGACCCTCGATACTCTGGCTGCCTGCCTGGGTGTTACTGTGCTGGAATACAGCTCACAAAACCTGTATTTACCACTCCCATCCTGAGAGGAGCAACAGTCTTCCCCTATTCTGCCATTTCACACTGCTGGGAGATTGCACCAGCAATTCCTGGGAGGAAATACTTCTGCACTGGTACCTCATCCTGCAAGGGACTAGGAATTTCCTCAGGACCTGGAACAAGTTGTTCCTGGCTTCAGACACAGTTGTTTCTGTTTATTGGTATGGCTTGACATGTACACCTCTAAAATGCTTTTGCAAGTTTTTTTCTGAAATGATCAGAACTTCCCCTCACACCCAGAGCAGGTGAGGCTGGGGTTTGGGCACTGTGAAGTCTGAGCACTGCATTTTCACAGAGGACACGGTTTGCTGTTGAACTAATGCCCCATTTTGGCATTCCCATGCTGTGTCTTTCTACCCTCATCTCTTTTAATTAGGCTGCAAGACCCAGCTGAAAGCTGAGCTCTAAATGAATCACACTTGGCAGGGTAAATCAGGGTTGAAAGATTCTCAGTTGCTGGTAGGAAGGCTGGAAGTCGAGCACCAGTGATGGGAATGACTGCAACCCAAGTTCTCTCAGATAATTTGGAGCTTCACTCAGATTTTAAGCTTTCCTATTCCCCACCAGCTTTTGCAGATAATTTTAAGGCCTTGTTATAGCCACATTTTTTTACACTGCTAATCCATGAAACACTAAAGAGTAGGAATAAAATACTGTAATTTTTTCAAGTGTTTAACACAAAGAACCTAGTATGTAGTTAATTTAACAATGTCCTTCTAAGTTCCCCTGATAATACCTGACTGAAATATAACCAAAAAAAAAAAAAAAAAATTTGTCTTCATTAAGGAAATGTCCCTTGCCCTTTGCCACAGGATTAGTAAAACTCATCTATGTCCTCAGGATCTACAGCTCTCTCAGATACAAAGACCTTTTAACTTGCCAGGGCAGTGAAAAATCTAAACCTTTTTCCTAGCAAATGGCCTAAATAATTCTATTCTGTAAGCTATGAAAGCCTAACAGTCTCTCCTGATTTCATCTGGTCACAACTTTGAAGTGTCTGAAACGTTAATAAATAAGAGTTTTCTGATTCCCACACACAAGAGAGAAGCCTGTAAGAGCAAGGTTTAAGTTTGTGTCAATAGAAGGCATCTAATTCTTTTTGAAACAGCTGATGTTTTTCTTGATGAGAATTTATTTCTGTGCCCTTTCTCTGAGGAGTTACACAGGAAAAGGAATCCAAATCTTTTTGCTCTGGGATAATCATGCCATAATAACAGAGGAAAGGGATTGGTTAAAACTCAGGGGAGCTAACTCATTTTAGAGTGTCCACATCTTCAAATTGCCTTAAACCAGGACCCAGAACCATTCCTCAGACTCACCTCCTTCAGATGCATTTTCTGCTCCCCAGAAAGACAGGACACACCTCACACAACCACATTTTATCGGTCCTTTCACATCCTCCAAGGTCAGCAAAGCCTTCTCCAAGACCTAAGGCAAAGTCATACAGCCCAGTTAAGGAAAAAAAAAAAAATTAATCCAAGATACTGAAAATGTTCATTTCCATTTATCTATTTGTAAACATTGTAATATAAAGAGGCAGAGCATACAGATATTTTGTTTCAGCCATTATTACACATGAAATTTAAAGTGGTTATTTTGTTTCCAAGGACTAATGATTGGCCTACAGACCACATTGTCACACTGCCAGCTTCATTTGCACCTTACTGGAATGGTGCTTTTTAGAGGCTAAAAAGCTAAATTTACTACTTAAATCGACAGAGACCTGCTAAATTCCAACAGCAAGGAATGCAGCACAAATCCTCAATGAATTGGATTTGGCTGGAGTCACAGAGCCAGCAGCCTCAGTCTCTCGAGTCACCTTTCAGCAGATCAGCAAACAGGCAATGACAGAGCCCAGCAGCAGCCCAGCTCTCCTGTGCCAGGTCAGGAGCACCAGAGGAAAATGAGGCTGTGAAAACGTGCCAGACCAACCTCAGCCACAAGAAATTCAGCCCAGCCTCCTGTGCTTGGCATCAAGGATGCCTTGTTACTCAATAAATCACAAACAGCTGCTCACTCCTGATCGTGTCCTCGCCACTTCATGACCAGCAGCTGGTTATCTCCTCCCCACCTCAGCAGCAGGCAAACTCACCCTGCATCTTACAAAGTGAGCTTAAATCCCACTGAATGAAGCATTGCATCTTATTTATCCTTACTGTGTGACTGTCAGAGGGCTTCCCCCAGGTGTTGGTCAGCCAGGATCCTGAGTCCTGAGAATACTTCCCCTTCAAACTACGATCCTTGCAGCTGTTATCAGCTCAGAGGACGATATTAGTTAATTGCTGCAAAGTGCACCCAAAGTCAGCCTGTACTGATACACTGCACTTGAGTCCAGCTGGCCAAGACAGGCTCCCCAGAGGTGGCTCCAGGCCCTTTGGGATGGATCTGCCTACCCTGGAGAGAAAAGCATTGGATCAGCACTGGTGTAGAGCAGCATTGCCCTCCAGGCAGCAGAAGGAGCCACACCGAACCTTCCAGCTAATGAGTAATTTTCACCTAAATATTGCAGAGTTTCCCCAGGCTGTACAGTCTGCTCCAGCACCTGCACCAATCCACATCAGTGTTCAGTGTTATAAATGGGTTAGTTTTCTGGGAGAAGTTAAGGGTTGTTAATTGATGTAATGAACTTGTATGTATGAAGTTGTTAAGTTATATATATTGCTGTAGTAACTAGAAAGGAGGGGTGATCTAAGAACTTTCTAGAAGGTAATGATGACACCTGGATGAACTGCTATTGGAAGATCTGTCAGCCAACGAGATACTGAAATTCAGAAATGATCGGTCAGGAATTCACCTTGTTATAAGCCAATCAAAGTGGAAGAAGAGGACCAATCGCTTTGAGGATTGTGGAACATACCAATCATGAGACTGTGAGAGACTATAAAACCCTGGGTGCCCAACACCCTGGGTCCTTCTGCGGAACTTTGGCTCCAAAGAAGCACTCTGTGCAGCTGTACAGCTATTTTTGGTGTCTCTGGCTTGCCGAGTTGATTTTGGGCTTATCTCAGAGTCCCACCCCCAGTAGTTTTTGTTTTTAATAAACAGGTTCTTTGTTTAATTTTATACAAGCCTCAGTTTTTCTTTTTTTTTCTTGTCGATTTTCTTTGTATCTGTTTATTACATTCTGTGCAACAGACACATCTTTGCCTCTTTGGTTTTTCAGGCTGAGCCCAGAATGGATGGGAAGAATGTCACAGCACTACTCTTGGCTTAGGCTGGGGCCACTTCTGCTCAGCTCTTCCACTGCCCATCACCTGCAGGTGACAAACACAGAGTGCCCCTGCCACGGGGACTGCACGCCCACCACGCAGCACCACGGAGGGCTTGGAGGCTGCTGCCTCTCTTACCATGGCTGAGGTGAATCTTGGGAGCTTGCCCTCCTCTGACTCCAGAAAAGGCCAAAGTATCAGCCCTTCAGACTGCTTGGAATGACTCAGAGTGATTTGTGGCACAAAACCAAACCTAACTCCACACTTGTACAAGGTGTGTTTTATTGCAGCGCTGGGCGCATGTGGGACCTTTCCCCCCAAAGTACCTGCACACCCCTGAGAATTCCCGAACCTTTTTTATCCCCCTTACTTGTACGTATGCAGAGAGTTTTGCAATAGGTTCATGCATATTCATTTTAGTGGTTTCGCGTTACAACTTGCAACTAGTTCTTATCAATCCTTGTACAGAAGGAACTCCTGGTCATCTTGCCCTCCTCCTGCAGTCTCAGCTTTGGCTCTCGTCTTTGTTTCACAGTTCAAGGGCCCTCCCCTTATCTTTTCCACCTTGGAAGTTCGCATTCCTTTCCTTGGCTGAAGCAATTTTGCAAATACAGGTTTCTGTGAGAACAGGCAGTCTTGAGCACAGCAGACTAAATAGAATATTTCATCTATGCAAGCAAACTATAGACTAAATAATCTAAACCGGCACATTTTACCTAAATCCAAAATGGATTTCTACCCTGTTAAATTTCCACTCTGTTTCAAGAGGACCCTGCCTGTGCTGGGGTGGAGAACTCTGGCACGAAATGCTCTGCTGGCAGCACTCGGGAGACAGCAGCCTCCGATGGAAGGTGGGTTATGAAGAGCATGAGCATAAAAACTAAACCCACTGCAGGCAAGCTTCAGAAGAGGCCCTTTGCCTCTCAGCTCTGAAAGGAGAGATTAATTTCACTTCTGATTGAAGACTGATGTTATGCTTTAGCAGCCAGTGATCTCCGAGCAAAATAAAAACTGATTAGAAATCAAGAGCTGGGGACTGGCTTGAAGTTAATGAACTCAATTTATCATAGATCCTGTTACAAGTGAAAATAACAGTGTGTCTCATGAAAGTCTGGGATAATGATTTCTCTGGCCCTAGTCAGCACTTCTAGAGAGAACAGCAAAATTAGTGGTCAAGGAAATGAAATGTACACAGTGATTTATATGCAGCCCTGGGTAATATCAGTGAAATTAGTGAAATTAGCTCCAAATATTATTTCTGCTCCTTAGGTAAATTATTTGAAACAAATGCCAGGCAAAACCTAATTTTTATATTAACTGAAAGAGGCCTGAGTGAGAATGCATTTCCAGGGATGTAAACCTGTGGGAAAAAAAACCAAAAAGAATTGCCAAGAGAGATTGATGTATCATGATGGAAAGATAAGGAAAAAAGTCTAAAGAACATAACAGTTTTCATCATTAAGGATTTGTTAGAGAATGAACTAGATCATTCACTCAATAGGTTAAAGTGCCTGGAGGAAACAGTGTAATACTGAAGGGAAAAAAAAGATCGGGAAAAAATAAAATACAAATATTGTATTTAAAGAAATTATAAAAACCTAAGGGCCTCTAAGTCAGACAAGTGGCTCGCAAGTGCCATAAAAAAGTGATTCTGCTCTTTTCAGGTGGAAGCAGCTGTGAGCAGAGTGTGATCAGTCCATGCAGGGTAGTGGAGACAAACAGGAGTGGGAAGCACCGAGTTAACTCCTTTCCATTTTCCCATCCCAACATTTTTTCTTCTTTATCCTCATCCAGCCAACTCTCCCAAATAATCATCCCACACAAGTTTTCTTTCTGAGTGTGTATGAATAAACCCATCTACTAAGGTATCACTAGCATATCTTCAGCTGTGTGTACAGCTGAATGTCCTGCACCAGTTGCTGCATTAAGGCAGAATTATTCTATTTCAAAAGAAATGTCCTGAACTTCACACATCAAAAGTGCTGTTCTATTAAAGACAGGAGTGTTGTCCAACTCCTTGAATGCATCTTGAACAGTTATACTCTCTAAGAACCAGAAAAGCATAACTAGGGGTTTTGACATTCACAGAGATGCTGAGCATGGACTTGGGCCTTGTCTTAACCAGCTCTGAGAAATTCCTTGGTTTCAAGCACCAACCACAGCAAATAGCACAGAATAAAAGTCAAATACTGTGCATGCAAAGGAGCTGGCACCACAGGTGAGCAGAATAACGCAGGTTCCCCGTGCTGTGAGAGAAGTGAGCAAGAACTGCATGGACAGAACACCTCCTGATTTCACTCTGTGTTGTTTCCACTGGTATCAGGTGCTGCCAGCAGTGGTGATGGGAAAGCAACACCTTTGGGTGATGCAAACAAAATGAAGGGACTGAAGGGGAAGTCAGACCTTGCTGCTTATTTTAGCCCTGATGTATCTTGCTGTATCACAGGCTGCTTCTTTCTTCCTGACATGGCATTACCCAGCAGAAAGCAGGTGGCTGAAAGAGCCAGTGAGCATTTTAGGAAAAGGAGCCCAGTACAGCCAATGCCAGGGGTAAAACCAGCAGTGACTCAGAGCTCTCCATTCTTTATAGGAGAGTTCATTCACAGGAGAGGGCTCTGACATGAAAAAGACACAGAAAAAGGGGAGGAGATGGCACTTCCACAGTTTACAGTACAGTATAAAAGGCAGGAACCTGCTATTTTTTTAGAGTTTAAAGGTGGATTGGAAAATAAAAGGTCTTTTTTTCCCCTTTTTTTTTAACCGTTTGAAAGCAAACTTTACTGAACAAAGACATTGGGACTGCAGCTCAGAGTCATTGCATTTGCTCATCCTCCTGCATCCAGCACTGGGGTTGAAGGTTCCTGCTGTCACTTACACAGCTCCAGTCCAATGACAATTCTGCTGCAATAGTGTCTGGCACCAGCAATCAATTTCCTACCCTTCATTCTCTCACCACCTGCTCCTATATCTTCCCTTTCCTTCCATGTGGTGCTGGACTGTGCTTCCTGCACTCAGGCATCTTTCCTGAGGCCCATCACAGATCACCTTTTGCCACAGACAACCCACATTAATATTCCTCTCCCATGACCCCTTTGGAAAGACTTTCTCATTTTGGTGGATCACCATTTTAAGAGTTTTGTTTTATCTAGCTTCTGTCTCCCACAACTGCATTGTTGCCCTTGGAAGTATCCCTTTCCCTATCCCTCAGCCTTCCCTTTCTGTCACATATCAGCCTTTTTTTAAAGGCCCTAAAACACTTCTAGCCCATACCTCATACTAAAATAGCTGCTATAAATCTACATATCTATAAATACAAACAGCACACGAAAGAAACCACATTGCCACAAGTTTATTCCCATTTTGCTGTGGGACAAATAATCACTCTGGAACCATTTGCAGCACAGGGGATCTAATTTCCAAGTCAGAACTACTCCAATTTAGGACTGTAAGAATATGGAATATGCAGTGATTCTGCAGAATTGCAGCTTTGAGCTGCTTCCTGCAGATGGGGCAGAATCACTAATATCCAATGTCATTTGCTGGAAGTGTGTGGCAAGTCAAGCATGGCCCAGCTGTAATTATGAAGTTTGTCCTGTCAGGGAGAAGAAGAACATTTGATACACACATCACTATCCCCTCTTACAAAAATGCCCCGCTATTAATTCATGAATGAAATGGGAATTTTGCCTCAGCTGGCAGTGCCCAGTTGAGATGCCATGAAGTACCTGCTATCTCTCTGATAGCATGGGGTTAAAACTGTTTCTAAAATCATGGGAATAGATTCAGGGGGGGTGAAAGGAAAGGTTGGGCCTGGGTAGGCCTGGGAAAGGGAACCAGAACTATGTAGGCCTTGGGAATGAAGATTGAGCTTTGTTTTACTAGATCGCGTGAAACTACACCTGAGTAAGCATCATATGATAAATTTAATGATTGTTCAGTAATGGAATTATTGTTTAATCATAATAAGAATCATGAGAAACTATGTGGTCGCAACAGGAATCATGAGAAGCAATGTTTGGGGGGCTTGACAATGATTATAAGATTCATGCTTGGGTAAAATCAATGTATACAATAGAACAATATGAGTTCAATGATTAACATATAATGAAAGAGTATAAAAACATGTCCATCTCGAATCCCTGTCGGAGTCAGATTTGGGTCTGTACCCCTGATTCCCAGAGCTCTTCAATAAAAGCACCTGCATAGAATCATCCTGTGAGTATGTGTTTCCAAGGCTAACATCTCTAGCAGGGAAAGCACATCCTCCAGGCCATGTACAAACAGGCTCTTCCTTCTGCAGGGCTTCAGCTGAACTTCCAGTATCAGTGTGTGCCTCTGCCATAAGGGAATAAATACCTAATGATTGCTTCTCTTCCCCCTGTCTGGAGCAAAGATTTCAGCTCAGTCATATGATGGAAAACTGGGGACAGCAAAACACCACGGATCTACTATAAACAGATAAAATTCTCTGTGTTACAGTTAGTAAATTCCCTTCTGCAGGGTGGAAGGTTGGCTCCTAGAAAGTTTTTATAACCATCCAGATTATCAACATATCCAAGCACACAAGTTTGTTGTGCTAAAGGACCCATTGCCACAACCATCCTGGCAGTGCTCATTTATCAAGGCACTGTGAAAATATTCTCAGTCTTTTCATATCTGCACCCTTAGGACTCCTAATTTAAAATATTTACCAGTGTGAGATTTTTTGGACCCTTTTTCAAATGCCAAAATCTTGTTTGGTACATCTCTAGGTAAGTGATTATTCAGGTTAAGAGTCCTTTATGTGGAACTAGGTTATCACCATAAGTCACCAAAATAGCAGCACTCCACAGGAATAAGAGCTTAAAAAGATCAAAGTTTGGACTTGTCAGAGCAGACAATTCTCAGCTTTTAACTCTAGATATGACTTGTTACCAGAAGAGCTGAAATGAGGGAAATCCTGTCCTCTCTGAACATACCTTGTGCCCAGTGTCCAGGGGTTTGAGCCACCTGTAAGGATGCAGCACGGATAACCCCAAGTGTTCATCAAATCTTTCCTCCACAGAAGCACATTGCCACCATCAGCGTGAGAAGAAAAGTGTTTCTGGGAAAAGACAGAAGAATGGAGAGTTAAACCAAGAGAATATTGTTAGACCACCCACTCCAAAGAAATGGATGCTAAATGTCTTGCATTTCACATAAACAGGAAGGAAATAATAACCAGTGTAAAGGAACCAGGGAGAGATTTTAAGATACCTCCACAGTAATGGGCAGAGACTCTGACATTTCAGGTTTTGAGAGTATGAACATTGTTTGCCTCTCCACATCAAAGCACACATTTTTGAATTTCTGACCTTCAAGCCATTTGCAGAGTGTGGTTGAACCAATAGCTCTAACCAGGATCTACATGCACAGCCCCACACTCTTGCCCTTCAGAATTTTCCCAACTGGTCAGGAGATCCTCTGGCCACACTCAAACAGATATTACATCCAGTGCTTCCAAAGGAAACTTCCACTTGTGCTCCCAGCCCATCCCTGGCACAGACTGAAGCCTGAACAGCTGTTCAGCAGCTCTGAACATAACAAGAGAATAAATTGGTTGAAAACTTTGTGTTATTCTACTCCTAAAGACAAGCACAGAGCAGGGTGCTGCATCATTCCTTGCACACAGAATCCCAGAGCATCCACGGCAGAGGCCATTCCCATGAGAAACTGCAGTTCAGAGGAGGTGAGGGCCAGGAAAAACAGCTCAACCAAGCTTTATCCCCTCCTGGGCACATGAAAAAATCTTTTATCACCTCTGCCTGTTAACAAAAACACAGTATCTATTTCTTTGGTTCTTTGATATTAATCACAGAAATGAAAGGCCTGTTGTGCCAAGAGTTCTCCCACTTCTAAGCCTCCTGTATTTCTTTTTGAGGTGTGCTCGTTCATTTGCTAATGCTAAAGGCTGACAAGGGTTCTTAAGTGATGGATAAAGATGTTTTATTCCTTTGATAGAAAGACACTTCCATTGGAGCACCATTATTCAAAAAGGCATTTGTGGTCGTGGAGCCTTTTTTATCAGTGTAAAAATCCAAGTTGCAAAGATTGCATTTGGGATACTAAACCCTCTCTCTTATGTCTTTACTAATTTCAAGCAATAATAGTATAGTAAAACAGTATATAGGATAATAAAAAGACAAGCATGTGTACTGTGAAATGGAGCAGAGAAACAGCTCAGAAAGGACTCACCAGATTTTCATTTGACCTTCAAGATGGCTATAAAATATGGAATAAAAGGTGTGCATGTTCTTCGCGTCACATTTTGAAGATCTCAAATGAAATAGTGTGCCCTGTGACACAGGCTCCAGTGCACAAGAGACAGAATTACAAACAGACCAGCAATCTAAGTCTTATCTAGACATACAAAACTGCCACTTCTTCATACAAGCAGACAGTCAAAAGCTCACAAAGTCAGCTTAAAAAAAAAATCCAACTCCTGACAACAGGCTAGCAGTTCCTGTCATCCCCACTCCCCAGCTAAGAAAGTGTGATTGCACTTTAACCTATTCATTCAAAGTTGTCTGGTTTATCTCAGTCCAATTTTGTATCTAGTGATTATTTATTGTTATTTTTTGCCTGTTGCTGTTTCATTTTTTAGCAAACTGTAATTTTTTTACACTTTCATTTATTCATGTTTGTTTCTCCTTACTGGTGGAAAGGGATTGGTTAAAACTAAGGGGAGGTGACTGATTTCAGAGTGTATTCCTTAAATTGTCTTAAACCAAGACACTTGCCTTATAAATACATGTAATATAACTGCTTTCAAAATATATATAATCTCTCAGCAATAAGCTGAGAGAAACTCTCTCAGGACCAAATAATTGTCTTGACATCAAAAGTCTGCATACACAAGCGTGCTATTCCAAACTTCTCATTTTCCAGTTAGCTGACCTTTTTATTTTGCCATTGGGTTCACTCTCCCTCCCCTTCTTCTTTCTTCCTTTTTGTTTTACCCCACCCCTGGGCTCCCTGGATCCCAGTCCCCACCAGCAGAACCATTCTCCACGTAGGTATTCATCTTCCTCCTGTTTGCTATTCGTTAGCAGCACACAGAGCTGGGCCTTTTGACTTCTAACTTTTATTTTTTTAAAGCTCTGTTTCATTTTTTAAAGCTCTGTTTTGTGAAACACAGAGTCTGGAGTGAAAAGGATTCATCACAGTCATCATTATTCCACATTTATCTACAGTGAACTATCTTTCTCATCTATTATGCTTTAAATGATCTAAAGCCTCCTATCTGCTGTGTTCCTCTTCATTACCTGCTGTTCCTGTCTCATCCATTTCTTACCAGCACTGTCTTTGTTCTCCTTCTTTCATTCTCTGAGCCACATATCAATGCTGCTCGCCATGATCAAGAGGCTGACAATGAGTAGCCACACAAATGATTTTCCAAGTGTGATGAGGATCACAAAAATGGATTTGACACTGCACATTTGGGTGCTGTTGTTATTCAAACTGAAGTAATCACCCCGACTTCCCCCTCACCTTCCAAGTTTTTCTCCAAAAACACTCAGAAAACAACACTGCTAGACTATAAATAATGATAGAGACTTGACTTTCATCCATCCCCACCATCTTTCACTTCCATATTTACTGCTGCATACACTTGACTTGATGACTTTTTTAATTCACGTATTGCATAGCAGACTTGAATTGGACTGATACACATTTCTCCAAAGCCCTGACATCATCTATTAGCAGTGGCTGAATTACCCTTGGCACACATTTTTTAGCCTTTTAGAAGATGCTGCATAAACTGCATCCTTAGACAGCATTCAGCACAGTTATTGCTGGGGGAAGTGACTGAACTAATCAAGTTATGCTCCATGAATTTCTGCTGTTTCATAGCAAGGACTTCGTGCAGCTGATCAGTCATCACGTGGCTTTTAGACACCAAACAGAGCCAACATGCCTCTCAACAACCCTGGAACAGGAATTTCTACCTCAGGGGGTTGCTGCTAGGATGGAAAGATTTCAGTGCTCCCTTTCTACTTTTGTGTACAGCTGTGGATGAGACATATCTATGAAATATAGCCCAACCCACAAGAGGAAAAGCATCAAGAATATGGCATGGGAAACCCTGTCCTAGACAAAAAACCCCCAGCATTTCACTGCCTGTAATACTTCAGAGTCCATTGTTCTCATTCAGTCATAAACAAGAGACATGAGTATTTTTAATGCAGCAGAGACCAATGCTGGCTGCTCACATTGCCAGGGAAAGATGCAGCCCAGGTATCATTCCATCTGGATTTGGCAGACTGGAAAGTTTGCCTTGTTTTTTTACCTGCCTTTGTCTTTTTCACTCTCTGTAGTTTATGACTTCTGAAGGTTTCTGAAAATGCAACGCCAGTGACATCCAGAGAGTCTTAATGTCTTACAAAAACCAGAATGATTGTGCCTGAAGAAATTTTCCTGCCCACTGGGAATTAGTTCAGCTGACTGAAATGAAGAATTCTGGGCCCAGCAGAATCCCCTGGTGTGACCAGACAGCATTGCTCCAAAGGCCTTTTGCTTTGGGATTACATGCAGTGACTTCAGCCCCATTTCCTTGGAAAATCCTCTAGAACTTGTATGGAAATCTGCTTGCTGTCTGCTTCGGTTTTACTGGGAAGAGGAGCAGCACAAAGGGCAGAAATGACACAGCCTCGTGTTCACTGCAGAGCTGCTGCAGGCAGGGTTAAATCAAATTAACCCCAAGCAGTGGGGATTGCTGGAATCAGCTGGGTACTGGGTTTTACTGAAACCATTCTCACCTTAAAGTTCACGAGGTAAGTCTGAACAACAAGCTGACATGACCCAGGTAAGTGGAAGAGATGACTTTTTTCCTCTCTCCTTTGGAAATTCATGGGACTGATGGGCAATGAATGGAAGTGGGGTGTTAAAACAAACCATGCAATGTTCTATAAAATCAAAATACAAAAGATAGAGATTTTTCCCTTCGGTGACTTGGGGATTTCTCAGTTGGAGCTGTTTTTTCTCAAAGGGAAAAGGTTGGATGGTTTTAATTGTTGGGGGTTTTTTTAAGTATTATTATTAAGAGAGAAAGGTTGGCACATATGAGAGTAAATTAGATTGGAAAAGCTTCTCTGAGCATCTCTTGTAGTCCCACTTTTAAGTTTACCACCAAAGGTTGCCATGAGTTTAAAAGGACATTTTATCAGTTTAGTCTGCTTGTCCAACTGGGCCTGAATTCAGCCTGGCTCTTCTAAGTCTAGCTGTAAAAATCCATTTCCTGCTTGAAGAAACTTCTTACCATAATGTCAGCACCAGCAACCTGCTATGGAAATGGGAAGGCAAAAAGTTTCTTTTCCTCCTCTTAGAGAATGTAAGGAGTTTTTTTTGGTTGGGTTTTGGTTTTGTTTGGTTTTGATTTTTGGTTTCTTGTGGGGTTTTGTTTGTTTGTTTGTTTGGAGGTGTTCAAACACAGGAACAGTTGTCCCAGAGATCTTTTAGAATCTCCAGATGTGTTGCTGCTTGAAACTAAGATCCAAAAACTTGTATTCACCCCAAGGAGTGAGATCTCTTGAATGTGTACCAGCACAGTCCTGTGGAGGGGGGGGCTCTGGATCTGTAGATTTAACAGCAGGAACTCTCCCTGTGCAGGCTCACACAACCATACATCAGAGGTAATAAATAAAGACTTGCTGACTTTAGTACCTTTTGCTCATCTAAGAATCCATAAAGAATATTTGGAGCAATATTTTATCTCAGCATTCACCTCTGACTAGACTTTCTTGGTTTCCTGCAGGAATACCTCTGCAGGCATTTTTCCTGTTGGACAGCATGCTGTCAGGTGAGGGATCTCTGAGGACAAACCTCAGGGCTCCAAGTTTCTGAGTAACAATGGTATTAAAAATTATCTCCCCCAAGTTTTCAGCTGCTTTCATAGACAATAATTAACCAGTTCATGTAAACTTCCTTTGACTTAAGAAGAAAGGAAAAAGCACAATATACATGGAATAATTCCAAAAAAAGGGCTGGAAATGTGAGGAAAGAACTGGAGCACCTCCCACACAAGAAGAGGTTGAGAGAGCTGAGAGTGGTCAGCCTGGAGAGGAGGGAAGCAGGCTCTTGTCAGTGGTGTTCAGTGACAGGACAAGACAAAAGGGACACAAAAGACATGAAATTCCACCTAAAATCATGAACCAGCTTTTTGCTCTGAGTGGTCAAGTAGTGGAGTAGGTTGCCTAGAGGCGCTGTGGAATCTCCTTCCTCAGAGATACTGAAGGCAAAACAAAAAGAAAAATATCTGTCTGACAACATGTAGCAACCAATAAGATCAAATCCAGTTTTATCTGCTTGTAATGAAAGAGTCATCCCACTTGCAAAGAAGTGTGCAGGGAAGAAGGACAAACAATCCTCACCTATCAGAAGCTGTCCATGAAAATTAATCCCCTTACTTTAGTTTTTTATTTTACCTCTCATCTTATGGGATCATTCAAGGATGGGGCAACTTGACAGAGCTAAAACAGTGATTTTACTGTGTGTTTTTTCACTGCCTGCATCAATGTGTTGTCTGGAGAAGGCTGAGCTAAATGCCTGCAAATTAGATTGAGGGGACAGGAGAGGCAATGTAGCATTTTATAGCCTGTAATTAATGAGTCACTCAGCCTGTAGACAAACATTTGGAATACTGATTGCAGCAGCCATCATTCCTCCACCCTTCATTTGCACCAGCACCAGTGTGACAGCAGCAAGAGCTCTGCAATCCCCCAAAGCCTGAGCTCACAACCTTGCTGAGCCAACTTACAGCTGCTGGAGAGAGAAAAAGAGTTAAAGGGCTCAGCAGGAAGGGATATTGAGGGTTCACCTTAGGCATATTAATTGTTTAAACAGGACACCAAGATTATTCCAAATGATTGCAATAACCCACATTAGAGCTGCTCTTTGTCCCTCCTTGCCAGGCCAGCTCTGAGGGGCCTGATTCAACATGAAACAAATATTTTGTCTGCTGGCAAGCAGTGCACAGATCCACACAGAGTCATTTGCAGCTTTAGCTTTTTCCCTATAATCAATGCTACTTCTGTTCTTAATTTACACACAGAAGCTGACACAGGAAGGGAGGCTGATGTGGTTCACAAGCAGCCTTGGTCTGGAGCAGAGATAGGCACTTGTTTATGAGGTTTTAATACCAAAGAGCTGTTTTCCTCCAGGGTAACATTTTACTGCTCACCCTCCTTCCTCCCTGCCACCTGGCAGGAAATCTCTGCTCCTCGTAATGTGACAAACATTTGGTTGCCACCACGGGGGTGTGCTGCACTAATCACCTCATGACAAATTATGCCATTAATATGTAATTGTTTGCACTCCCATACAGAAGCTCCATGTCTCCACAAAGCTCTCCAGGGCCATTTCCCTACAAGGTAAGAAATCTCAGGTGCTTTACAGGAAGCTCAGCACAAATGTTCTTTAGCACCTGTTTGAAAGACATCTTATTTGACTGGTTTTTTTTTTTTAATGCCAGGTGGTGTGAGAAAGCATAGGCTTGTTTTACTGAACACACCTTCTCAAGGCCTCCTGTTGTATCACAGCCCTCTGACGTACACAAGGGTGTAAACATTTCTCATTGCAATTAAAAATGATGTCTTACTTGTCTGGTTGACCACTTGCCTCTTAGCTGAATTACCCACTTCATTAGGTGGAATTACTGCTGATCTGCTCAGGCATGACACCCACTGAGGGCTCAGCACGAAATGCTGACGTCTGGGTGAAGTGTGACCTAAACTTATTACATCTTCAGGTGTAGCTGTCCTGTTGTTTCTCCACTTTTAATTAAAAATTGACTTTTCCAGTGATTTTACATCAGGAACAGATGAGGATGAAATTACTTCCCGTGCCTAGAAGACCTGACACTGCAGCAGGATAGAGAAATGGGCTTGCATCAATCCTGAGCAGGTGCCTGTTAACAGCCGTCCATACCATGGTAGTGAACAAGGTGACAGCATCAGCCATGGGGAGGCAAGAAGTGAGGGTTAAATTAAATGAACAAAGGCCCAAGCTATTACATTTCTAGACAGGTGCTGCTATGTTTGAAACCCAAAGGAATACACATGTAAAACTAACCCATGTGACCCCACTTTTAATCACAAGTCTCATGACACTTTTTGTCTTTCTTCGAGGTCTATTATCAGCTAATCTCACTTTTCTCTTTTTCTTTTCTTTTTAATTAGGTTTTTAAACCTCATTGTGGAGTAAAGGGTAAAAATTCAAATTAACCACTTGATATGAGATAACTTTTGGGAGAAAAGCAAAAAAGCCACAGCATATGTATTGGTTTTTAAGCTAGTCCTGCAATTTGGGAAAGCCTGAGGTCGGCAGTACCACGCTGATATTGAGGCAATCTGTTTGGTTTCCTTTATTACTCTTTTGGGAGAGGCAAGCAGACCAGGGTTAGATCTTGCACTGACCTATTGAATAGACATTCTCACACGTTGTGCCCAGAAGCAACATTCCTCTTGGACAGAAAGAATTTTTGACAGCCCAAAATTCCTCCTAAACTGGAAAAAAATTGTTCTACTTTATACTACTGCTTCCCTCATTTGCCTTTAGTGGAACAGAATACAATTGCAGAAATTTATTGCAGGAATATCACATTGCACAATCTGGCTATGAAAACCTCGTGTCATCATCAGCTCTTCCAAAGGATTCTGCAGCAGAGGGAATAGAGAAAGAAAGTCCAATACCCAAGCTTCTAAAGGATCAGCTGTCTCTACCCTACTAGAAACAGGCCAAATGCTGAAGATAAATTAAAAAAAAAAAGAAAAATAGAAAACAGGCAGGTGAGACATCATTGCTTGGAGTGGGCAGCTTGTTTGTCACAAGCTAACTTCAAAACCATCCACAACAGTAAAAAAGAACATACCAAAATAAATCTATCCTTGGTGTTATGGGTGCCAAATAAGTGAAGAGTCTGGTTCAAAAATCCATGAGATCAGTTTTAAATAATTGTGAGGAATTATCTCAGAGCTCCTACATTGCACATATGCATGTTTTATATTTTTGCCTGCATTGATAAGCACTAGAAAATTATCATTTTAAAAATGCCTAGAAGATTTTGCAGGGGTTTTTTAGTTAATGTTTCAGTTTTAAGAAAGGATAGAGGCACAAATACTAAGACACATGGTACAATTACACTATGGGTAAGAGCAGTCAGATTTGCTTTGCTATCTATAGGTGCCTGTGCCACTATCTCTCTAATTAAACAGATCAGAATTCCAAGAGCCCTGTATTTCTGGAGTTCAGCCACTGGCAGCACTGGCAAACACCAGACCCTGCTTTGCTCCAGCTGTGCCTGCTCAGCACTAATGATGCCTTGAGAAGGCTGACCTAGAACAGAGACTAGACAGAGCTAAATAATAAAGTAGGTGTTTATTAGGAGGCCTCAATGGATCCACCTTGGGCATTAGAAGAGCCCAGCCAGGGCTACACCCAAGATGAACCAAAATGGTCACAAAATGGACAACTGGTCACAGGGCCTCATATTTTTATAAGTTCTGGTCCATTTGCATATTGGAGTTAATTGTCCAATTACAGCTTTAGGTTATGAAGTCCCATCCTTCTTGTTTTTCACTCTTCATTCTGGCATTGTTTGTGCTCTTGGGCTTGAGATTTGGATCATTTGTCCCCAGCTAGAGAAGGAATTGTTTTGCCTACCTGCTCTGTGAAGAGAGCTTGCTATCCCCTAACAGGAAGCTCAGACTAAAGCAGTGTACACACTAAAGCAGAATCTCAAAAATATAAAAGCTAAAACCTGAGGCATCACTAATACCTCTCACAGAGCCCCAGTGTCACGGCTGAGAAAGCCCTGCAGAGAGGCAGCAGTGGCAGTGTCACCTCAAGCAGCAGTGGCAGTGTCACCTCAAGTAGCAGTGGCACGAGCCCTTCTGGGCATTAATAACCCAAGGGGGGCAGAGCACAAGCCTTGGCAGAGCCTCCTGTGTGCACCAGCTGAGACACCCAGCACGAGCAAGGGAAACGCGAGTGCAGGAGCAGATCCCTGGTACCCTTCCCCGTCACCCTCAAGGGCCTCATGAATAAAGATAAGCTCCACAAACACTCTCCATCCGATTTTTTTCCCTCCAACATCATCGTACATGCACTCTTAATAAACTTCCTTATCTCTTTTGGTAGCAGTGACCTGAAAGATTAAACGAGCTGAAGCCTGAATAATTTAATCGTATCCAAACAAGTAGCTGAGAAAGGTGATAAGGGAATGCTTTGCTGACACTGGTGGATGAGCTAAAACTTATCTTTAGCTGACAGTGTGGTCAGTGTGTGATGTCAGCATCACTTAAATTGCATCAGGTAAACAACAAGCAAGTTACCTTGACATTTCTCACTGTCTTTGGTGATTTCAAGTTAAATGTCTGCAGCAATGAGAGACAAAATTTTTTAAAAAAAAAAAAGAGGAAAACATTTAAACATGCTATGGGTTTGTACTATGAGGGTCTGGTTTTGAAAAACCAGTGGATTTTGGTATTGCATTAAATGTAAAGTCCTAAGCTTTTCCCATTTTGGTTTTGGGGCTTGTGAGTAATTTCTATTTAACCCTCATGCTACAGCAAGATAACATCCCATTGTACTTCAGAAAAGAAAATTAAGAGATGCTATGCTTTTCTACAGAGTTACCACCCTGGGGTGTATCTCTTTGATAGTCTTATTTACTTAGCTGCTCAGATTTCACAAATCCTGCTAAAATTAATGCAGCATAAAAATGTTTGGTGTCACTGAGCACTAATCACTGAGCAGCTGAGGCTCACACTGCAGAGTTCAGCCTCTGTGCCAAAACCAAGCTGTCACCTTGACTGGCATTGTTGTGCCAGCAAAGCCTTCTCCATGTAAAGCAGCCACATGAAGAAAAAGGAGATTTCACTTTTGTTTAAAAATGCTGTATTCTTAACTCTACCACCTGACATGACCTGGCTGAGGTTCAAGCTAAAATGGAGGTAGAGGGACTTACAAAACCAAAATGGCATGCACACTTTTATTGGCATGAAGAAATTGCAGTTCAAATCATGGAGAATCTGCCTGTAAAGGATTTTTGAGACTTGCTTCTCCACTTCTTTGGCGACTCAGGATATCCTGATCTTTACTTGCTCTCTGAGCCACCTTTTATTAAGAACACCAATGACTTTTAACTCTTTGAAAGCTAAAGGAGAGTTTTGAAAACAGGTCAGTTGCTTAGGAGTGTCACTTTGGCAGCTTTAAAAAAAAAAAAAAAGTGTCCTAGAAAGGAAGAAGGGAATTATTAGAAAATAGATGAAGACTTCTAAGAAAAGCAAGCACTAAATTCTCAACAGTGGCAGAGAATTCAAAGCAAGTAGAAGAGCAAAACAAACCCTCTAGGAAAAGAAACTAAAGAAAGAATACTGGACTTTCCAGGTAGCACTGGTAAACTGCTGGAATTACAAGAGAAAATTCCTTGAAAGCACCATAGGGAATTTCCTGAAAGCAGAGAGGAATTCCCGTATGTGAGACTGATCTTTCAAAAAGAGGAGGCTTCCTACAAGACAAGGGGGAGTTGTTAACAAAGCAAGTGACAGAAAGTAACTGGGGGATTTCCTGCAAGGATATGGAGGGAATCTGGAAAGACAAACAGGGAATTGCCAGAAAGAAAATCAGTATTTCCTCAAAAAGGACCATTCCTGGAAAGGCAAGGACAAACCAGCTCAAAGCAAAGAAGGCATTTCTACAAAGGAGGAGTTATTTCTACAAAGCAAATTAGGAACTCCTCTTAGAAATTTCAGAGGACTTCCTTATAGGTAGGCAGTCCTAGAAAACAATGAGGAGCTGCTGGAAAGCAGAACAGAAATTCACAGGCAGCAGGGTGGGAACATTCCTAGGAAATAGGGAAAGAAGATATAGGGGGTTCCCAGAGACATGGGGGGAAGCATAATCAATCTGGAAAGTTCCTGGGGTGGGATGTCTTAGAGATTAAACTGGTGTGATCTTAGAAAATGCAGGCAATTGTTACAGATGCATCCCAGGAATCCTAGACAACATAAAATATTCCCAGAAAGCATCAAGTAGCAGTGCTAAAAAGCAGAATTTCTAGAAAGCAAAATGAACGGGTTCCTACAAATTGTGGGAAATTCTGAGAAATCAAAAAGCAGGGGAGAAGCCTAGAAAGCAAAACCAGATGGAGTCGTAGAAAGCACTAAAGGGTGAGCCCTAAAAACCCCCCTAAGGTTCCTAGAAAGCAAATAGGGGAGGATTTGTAGAATGCAGAGGGTTGTGGTCCAAAAAAGAACAAAATAAGAGAAAGCTTCCTGCCATGCATTATGAAAGGAAACATTAAAAGAAAGTATTATGAGGAAACCATCCTTGATTTTGAAGAAGCAGCAACATTCCAGGCTCAGGACAGGACTTTTTCCACACTCTATGTGCCTGTCAGCTGCAGGCAGGCAACAGATACACTTCTGAAGAAAGCTTTTCAAAAAAGAATCAACAGAAAAACATCTCCAGCTAAAGCCCTAAATCTTTGAACTGTAAAAATCACTGAGCCTTGGAGAAGACAAGAGTTGGAGAGAAAGCTCAGAACTTGAACTCTGAAGATAAAAAGGAAGTAAAGCATAGCAGACTTTGAGAAGTTCACCACAGGACATTTTACCTGCACCAACAATTTCCTCTTGAACAATTGTGTGGGCTTATCTCCAGACAATGGCAGTGCACGTGTGTAAACTCCAGGGAAATTGAACAAGAGCAGATTTTTATAGGAAAGTCAGAATTTGTACACAGAGAGCTACTGTGTTATCTTACAAGACTTATCTGTGTGCCTGTGGGGGATTACTCAGCAGCCCTCTGTGTTAACATGTGGGGTGATTTCTTCTTAGATCCTTATTCCTGTATTAATCTGTATATTTTATGTAAACTACTACTCCAAACTGCAACAGAGAAAAGCAGCTACTGCCACTTTTATCTTTAAATGGAAAAGAGATAAGAGAAAAATATGTGATTCCTCACTGCCTGGGGGGAAGTTATTAATCAGGTTTTTGGTTCCCTGAGCCACAAGCTAAACCTTTGCTGGAAATATGGCAATGTCTGTAATTGCCAAAACATCACAAGGCTTTGCTGCTGGTCTAGTAGGCTGATCCACCCCACCATGGCCAGCAATTACAGATTTGCCACAAAACCTCCAGGAGAGCAGGATTAAGGGCCTATTTTCTGTTTCATTACCTGCCTTTGCTTCTATTTACATAGTGGCTGGCTTCTTTGCAAAGGAAATAAGTTCTTGTGAGCCGGGATTGGACTCTCCCCTCTTCCCCCTCCCGCACTTCTCTTTTATTTCAGGAATTACTGGATTGCTTTATATCCGAGGGAGACTCCATACAAACATCATATGTTTATTCATGGCCATACCCTATCAATCTTGCAGACATGGTGACAGACTGACAAGGCAAAACCACGCATTTTTGAGCTCACCTGAATGCTCCTGCCTCAAGTGGCACATAGGGAATGGGTCACAGCCTTTGCTAGCAGGACATCAGCCATGGAAAACTCCAAAATCGCCTCATTTTCATTCCCATCTTAGGTGTGAAGCACTGGAAAGCAAAGTGGCTTGCAAACAAGGGTAGTTTCAGATGGGATTTAGCAAATAGATGAGTGTCACAGCACAGGATCTTTTTAACCATAGCAGTTTGGGAAATGCAGGTAAGGTATCTTAAAGTGAGGTTGGGGCCCATGAATGTGAAATAACTGAGGCTACCTCAGGCAGGACAGGAATCCCAAACAAGCTGCATTCAGTACTGAGTGAAGAGAGAGAATGCTGCTCCACAGAATTCTGGCCAGCATTTTAAAAACAGCACTGGCTGCAAAGAGGTGACTGAGCAGTTGCACCTTTTACAGTGCCAAACCTCTAAAACCCCAACTAGAAATGAAAATGGAAAACCACGTTGTATTTCCTGCTAAACATTAAACACAAGCAGGCAAAAAGTGGATTGGTCTCCTTTGGCAACACTGGCCATTAAGGTTAGTCTTGAACACCTGCTCCCAGTCCTGCCATCCCTCATCCCTGGCTACAGCTCAGTAAGTGATGTTATCTCATCCAAATTGCCCCTTGCCCAGGCCAGCTGGCAGTGTGCAGAGAGCCCAACCAGAACCACTCTGCCTGGGAGCTGTTTATCAGGATCACCCCTGTACCCCATCCCATGCAGTGCCTTTGGTCCTTACCCTGCTGCAGGGCTGTGTGCCAGGGATCTGGACTGAAGCTGCTGCTAAAATAATCCCACAGAACAGAGGGGAGGGGGTCCTTGCTGGAGGACCCTCCTACAATGGCATTTCCCAGGGACAGGACCACAGCTCCCACGTAATCCCAATCCCATGGAGAACTGTCAGAACACACATACAGCCCCAGGGCACACAGGGACCAGCCCAGCCCTAACTGAAAGGAAGCACAGAGTTCCCATAAAGGACACAAGGGGATGCCTTCAATCCCTATTTCAAACTCCAGCTGGGCTCCTATTCCAGCTGACATCCTCTGTTCCTCCTTTCATCCCCTGGCTGTCTCTTGAAAACACATTTTAGAGGTTTAATTCAGATATAATGCAAAAAAAACTTTTGTCTAAAAACAGCTATGAAGAAACAGAGAACCAAGCTCCACTTTCAGGCATTAAGACACTTACATGAGCTACTGGAAAACAAACTTTTTTGACTCAATATTTAATTGAAAGACAGAATTGCAAGGTTTAGTATTTTGGAAGGGTTTTTCATTGGGTTTTGGGGTGTTTGTTGGGGTTTTTTTGTTGTTGCTGATGCTGCTTTTTCTGGTCAATTCCCACTGTTGCTGCTTCCCCCTGAGGCAACTCAAATGCCATGAGATAAAGGCTCCTAATTAAAATACAGAGCCAAACACCTAAATCAAGAAATTGGATTGACTTTTTTGTTCACCACTTGCAGAATGGTTTGGGTTGTGAGGCACCCTAAAGCTTCTCTAGTTCCAACCTCTTGCCATGGGTGAACAAGTCACTGCACTTCCACAGCAATGTCCAGACTGTGATGGTTCATCAGTTTGTTATCAGGGTACCTGGCAGGGATTTGGGTGAGGTGGTCAGGGCTGGATAAGGCTGGTGATTGGGTCCTTTACCAGAGCAGGAACTGCAGTTCCTGCCCTGTCATAGCCAGGAGTGTCAAATCCCTGGAGCAGCCACGGATCTCTGCTGCAGCACGCGCGCGGGAGGGACCGGCTGTCAGCACTGATGGGGCAGAGGAGTCACCATTTAATTAAATTAAACACACTGAGTAAAAAAAGTCATGTTACTCACTGTCCTGGATTGAAAGATAAGTGTGTATTCTATTTGCCATCTGTTAGAGGTGGGGCAGTTATCTTCTGTTCATTGGGCAGTTTTTCCTTTATCTCTTCCACAAACCAATCCTCCCTCTGGGAAATATCTCCTGTTAAGGGGGGGGGGAGTATCACTGCATGGCTGATAAAATTACACCATCCCTTTGGGAGATGCTCTGCCCAGGGGGAGAAGCCAAGCATTCCTTCGTGGATATAATCTGAGATTTTGGGACACTGGAGCAGCCTTTTCCACTGGATTCCCAGAGGAGCAGCTCTTTCCCACTGGATCTTCAGAGGAAAACTCTACCCTTCTACAGGATCCCTGCTCCAACAGAACCACACCTGTCACTCCAGGAGGACTGCTGCCACCAGGGTGTCAACCACTGACTCTGTCAGTGTTGTTTTGTATCACTGTATTGTTTATTTAATTATTTTATGTTTTGTTCCTTCCCTAATAAAGAACTGTTTTTCCTGCTCCCATATCTTTGCCTGAGAGCCTTTTAATTTCAAAATTATAATAATTCAGAGGGAGGGGGTTTACATTTTCCATTTCAGGGGAGGCTCCTGCCTTCCTTAGCAGACACCTGTCTGTTCAAACCAAGACACCTTGAAGGAGAAGAAACTGACTCCCCTGTTCTCCTTACAAACCCAGCTTGATTCATCACTTAAGGGTCTGCCCCACACCTCCACTACCTTTTCCCATTTCCTAGTGTTCATGCCTGTCCCAGAACTTCCAGGCAAATGTGACCTGTTGGGAGCAACCTATGCTTGGGGAATCTCCTGACATTGTCAGGATGGGTCAGCACCTCCTGGGGAGCTGCCCAGGACCTGCTGCAAGGCAGCCCTGCAGGAGGAAGGGTGATGTAACACAGCCTCTCCATCTCATGCTTCAGGCTCAGCAAGACAGACATGTTCAAGGCACAAACCAGCCCTAAACTCTGCTATTTACTCCTGCCTGCTCTGGGTCACACAGATATCAACTAAATGCCCTTTTTTATTTCATCCCTAAAATATCTTTCTTTTTGCACTTTTCTTTTATGTAGCCATTATAAATAATATCAGAGAAAAATGTCAGTAATTTCCAACAAATGTTTGCCTTACATCAGCTAATGGCAGTTCTATGGGCAGGTTGGAACTAGATGATCTTCCAGGTCTCCTTCCAACCCAAACCATTCTATGTTTCTATGAATAATGAAGCCATGCAATGAATCATAAAACCAATCTGTTTTTTTTTAAAAATTAGAAGAGAGAATAACCAGGAGATTTTATTTTTTAGTGTCTTGCAGCCTTCTACAAATTATCCCAAAAGCCTCCCAATAACTGAGCATAAAATCTCTTTGCTCAGCATTTTTCTTTATGACAAATTCATCCCAAATGTTTACTGTATAAAAAAACAGGGTACATAAGCTTTTCATGGATGCTGCTGTGGAGGCTGTGCTCTGTGCAAACAACAGTCATGAGGAATCAGAGGGGGGAAAGTGTTCAGCAGAGTACAACGCTGAGCAAATTATTCTGTCTGCTTTTCTGGCATCAGAGGTTCTTTGAAAGTATCAGATATATGCAATGTGTGTGTCTGAAAGAGAGAAATAGTAGTTTGAGAGTCAGGAAATTGCTCCTAAACTGATGGCCCAGTAAGATAAAATAATTGCTCAAACAGAATAAAACAAGTAAGTGGAATAGTAATGACTGTCTAAGAGCTACAGCCTTCTAGGTAAACCTGTAAGTGGCTTACTCTGTTTTTTATGCTTATATGACAAAAAAGAAAACCCAAATCTTTTAATATGTAAGTAGACAAAGCAAAACAGAATTTTGTTCCCTTCTCTCACACACTGTTTTTCAGTAATGCATGACAAATCAGGCTGTTGAGCATAAAAGCCCCCTGTTTTCAGGAAGAAATCTCTGCCTCTGTCATACAAGCAGCTTCTTCCAACAGAATAGCACCTGGAGACACAGCAAGGAGATGATGTTTCTCTTTTTGCCCTGCCCAGGCAGGATTCAAGCCTTAAATCTGCTAGAGAAAAATAATTAAATGCATGCTCCACTGATGAGGCTGCTGCCTGGGAGAGTTGACCTCAGTCTGAAGTCACCTTTAGCTCTTGGACAGAGAGGTGGCACAGGCAGGAAGGTCACCACAAACACTGGGCCTGCAGCAGTGTTAGCTAGGAAGGGACAGCATTTTTGAGTTGCAGAGGTTTGCAGTGAGCCCAGCAGTGCCCCATGGTGTCACTTGAAATTCCTCCCCCTGCAGATAATGCAGGCTCCATTGTTTTCTGTTTCCTTTCTCCTGCATTCCTTCTCCAGGACAGAGGAGAGCAATTCAGCACAAGGTGGCCAGAAGTTCAGAGCTCACTTCACTACACAGATGTAATCAAGGCATCAAACCTCAAGGACAGCACTCACTTTCCCCTTGCAGCATGTGCCAGACCCCAAAAATCAAACCAGATGCTGAGTTACTCCCTTCCAAACCCATTTTATTCGTCATGAAGTCTATCTCAAGCAACATCAGGGTAAATGCAGACGAGATTTCCCAGATTTCAAGTGGATGCATGTTTCCCAAGCAGGGAGCTATAAATGCAGTTTTGTGTAGTTTTTGTAGGGTTTTTTGGGCCATTTCCCAGCCAAACCCCATGGGTTTAACGTGATGCACAATCTGATCAGGGCACCAGAGGTACCCAGGCTCTCAGGTAGCTGCCAGGCTATAGACATCCATATAAATAAATCTGTGCACTTGCCATCTAAACTAGCATCCTACCAAGGATGACAGGCAAATAAATCCTTCATCTCTGTTATAAATGTACAGAGCCAATTTTCCAATTAAAATATAATCAATTTATTTGATAGCAAATTTGGCAGAAATTCTGGACAAAAAGCCACGATGCAGAGAAACAGCTTCGACCCCGGGAATTGGTAGCTGGGTGACAGGCAAACTGACAGGATGTCAGAGTAGCTCTGTTCACATCGAGGCCTCGGAACAGTGAGCTTATATACAGTTTATTTCGCTGGAGGCAACACTGTATTCAAAATCCAAAAGTCTTAAGTTATTTAATTTGGTTCTTGGGTTGTCCCAGCGAGAAACAATACCCTTCCGAGGTGATGATGAATTATGGATGAAACTTTATCTATGTCCAGGAAGGTGGTGATGTTCCTGATATGCTGCATATCTTCATCAGATAGCTTATCACAGTGATAATGGCCGGGTGGTTTCTCTCAAGATGGGCCATCTCCCGTTCAGCTGTGGCTTTTAGTCTTGGTGATTTCTTCCTGGAAATCTATTCAACTCAGAGAAACCACCCATTCTTACGGGAATTCGCCCCTCCAGAGAGTGTGGTTTCGACATGTGTTTAGTTTGATACAAAAAGTATACCTTTATATCCTACACATGCATTTCTAACATTAGATGATTATAAACTTTATAGGCACGAATTAAACACATTTGTATAACCATCTCCCTGTCCCTTTCCTCCTCTTCCCTGTTCCTGGCAGCTCTGCTCTGCCACTGCCTATAAAAGGTTTCTGCTCCTTGCAGCTGTTGTGTGAGAGGGAGGCTCAGATCTGGGGGCTCTCAGAGGGGAAAAGAGACCCAGGCAGGAGCAGGTTTGGAGGGCAGACACTCTCCAGCAGGCAGAGATTTGCCTCAGCAGGTCCCTGCCATGCTTGCCCTCTCTCAGCACCTCACACACACCGAGCTCAGCAAGCCTGTGCTTCCTATCTCCCAGCCCAGAAGCCTTCCCAGAGAAACCAGGTCAAGGGAGAGATAAAAATCAGCACAGGGGAGGGAAAACAAAACAAACCAAAACAAAACCACACCCCACCACACCACACATCACTTCTCAACACTTTTACACACTGACCTAAATGAGATGAAGCATTAGGTCAAATCACAGATTTCAAAGATGTTGTTGCCACCACAGGAGAGGTTTGCTGACATCTTAGCAAATTATCAGTGAAAGCAGACACAGCACCAGCAGGCCTCTGTTTTTCTTCCCCTGTGAGGGTTTTATTTATTACCAGACTGCAGCTAAGGTTCCCAGGTGGCAGAAAGCCCCATCTCCACCCTGCAGGTGTCACACCTTCACTTTGAACGAGCAGCCTGGGGCTCTTACCTGCCCCGGAGGTCTCTGGGGGAGGCACCACACTCAAGCAGATTCTGTGTTTAGCAGCAAGCACCGTCCCTGCCAGCTGGTATTGTGAATATTACTC
The DNA here is from genome assembly GCA_013397155.1 of Irena cyanogastra. Taxonomy (NCBI): domain Eukaryota; kingdom Metazoa; phylum Chordata; class Aves; order Passeriformes; family Irenidae; genus Irena; species Irena cyanogastra. The sequence goes on from VWZV01007382.1 coordinate 1,681,592, forward strand.
AGAAATTCACACCATTTATCTACTTGTTCCTCTGTGACAGGCAGACCTAAAAGCAACTCAAATATTGATCCAGCTGGGACAGAGATGTGTCATCTTGTTTAACACCCTCACAGTCCTCTGCTCGAGGGGCTGCAGTTTAGAAACATTTTGCAGGCTTGGACAATCTAATTTTGAAAATTACCTGAATTATGCTTTAATTGTTCTGCATTTAATCACACTAAAATATTGAAATGGCTTTATTTCTGAGCACATTTCTCCCCCCAGCTTCCTCAAATAAATTAGTTTTAAAAATCTGATTCAGAACAGTTTGATGTGGCTTTCAGGAGGGGCAGTACAGCAAAGGATGTACATACCAAGGGCAATGTGCATACATTCTTAAAATAAACACCTTCTGTGCTAAAGACACATTTAATCTATTTCTTTGTATGCAAAGAAATTGATTTATTACCTGACTTCTTTCAAGAAGCAAAGATAATCAACAGTATTATACAAATGACAAGCTGAGTTACTAATCAGAGCTGGTGTAAGAACAGATAAAACTGCAGTTAGAAGCCCAGGTTAAGGTCAAAGGAAACTTATAATTAAATAAATTACAAATTTCACACATGACAACATTTAGCTCCATTTTGGGTTTAATAGTTTCTGCTTTAAATGTAGATAAACTATACTAAGTTAATATAATTAAAATACAGAGGTGCCAGCATCTATGCTATTAACAAGAACAGATTTATAAATTAAGTCTGAGGCAGAACAAGACTGAAATCCAGGACATTTCCATCTTCATATTTGTTTCTCCCTAATCTGATTTACCAGATGCTGTGAGGCCTAATACCCAATATGAGATGAAACAGTAAGATTAAGCAGCATGAAAAACAGGCTTTAGGATCCCCGATAACAGGCATCATTAAAGAATTAAACATAGATACTGCTGTTAAGTTATAAAAAAGTGGCAAAAATAATAAAGTTCTCTTTTTTTAAAAAGCACCAATTAAAAACAATTTCTTGGCACTAGGATTTAGGGACACTGGAAGAGGAAAACCCCACCTGGGGAGAATCCCAAAGTCAGCATCTTGGTGCCTTGTCACCCACAGAGAACAACTCTGAGTCCAGGGCATGCTCAGCCAAGGGTGACATGGCTCAAGAGGCCCTGGGCACCTCTGCAAGGCTGGGACAGGGACAGTGCCCCAAAAAACAGTGCACCCCTTCCCTCATCCCTCTTCCTGCCCAACACCTTGAATTCTTTCACTCAGGGGAGAAAGGAGGGAAGCTTGGCTTGGCCCAGCCCAGGGCACAGCCACAGCCTGGGCAATAGAAGGGACCTGCTGATAAACCAGGCTTACCAAACAGCCTCCCATTGCCTGGAAACCTTCCAGCAGGACCCACGCACCTGAGACATGGCCACCCACTGCTTTCACCCCCCTGTACCCACCCAAAGAGATCCTTGATGGCCCCATTACCATTTTTCAGAAGTGTAGGGAAAGTAGAGTTCTGCATTTTAAAAATATTGCAGTGAGAGACTGAAGGGTTTGGGGGGAACTCTAGGGGGTGTTGTCAGGGAAAGCTTAACTCACAGGAGCTGAAAGGACCCCTGGGTGTAGTCTGGCTTAACTCAAAATGTAAAAAAGGAAATATTTTATTAAAGAACAAATGGATGGTAAGTAGCAGGCTGATCCGGGTATCTGAGTGGATATCAACAAAGAGGGTCCTTCAGCCTGCTAGTTTTGCTGCAAAGACCCTGGATCAAAAGGCTAATGCTGCTATCTCCAGCAGTATTATTTGGGCCTCAGAGCTAAAATAAATAGGGCCTTTCAGCTTGCCTGAAGTTCTAGGCATAGGGCAGTGCCTTATTTCCCCTTTATTTCCCAGGCTGGAGTTCTGGTTTTATAAAATGCCACTCAGCTGCAGAGGCACAGCATAAACACGCAGCCAGCCACACTCCAGACTGGGGACAAGCAATGTGATCCTTTAGAGCAAAAATTCCAGGAGCTATTTGAAAGAAGCTGTTCCATCATCCCAGTCTGCCTCAGAGATGGCATTTGCAGGGAGCTGAAGCCATGTCAATACCATGGAATTTCATCTTGGGCTCCTGCCCCACAGCTGGAGCAGCACTGGCTCCACATTCACTGCGTGCTCACTGAGACTGAGGCCTCAGATGTGTCCCCAACCTCACAGCTCAGTGCCAAGTGCCTCACTGCCCCAGCACTGCCAAGGTGTCACAGGCTGCAAGGTGTAGCTGGGTGTGTATTCTATTTGTTATCTGTTAGAGGTGGGGCAGTTATCTTCTGTTCATTGGGCAGTTTTTCCTTTATCTCTTCCACAAACCAATCCTCCCTCTGGGAAATATCTCCTGTTAATGGGCCATGGAGTATCACTGCATGGCTGATAAAATTACACCATCCCTTTGGGAGATGCTCTGCCCAGGGGGAGAAGCCAAGCATTCCTTTGTGGATATAATCTGAGATTTTGGGACACTGGAGCAGCCTTTTCCACTGGATTCCCAGAGGAGCAGCTCTTTCCCACTGGATCTTCAGAGGAAAACTCCACCCTTCTACAGGATCCCTGCTCCAACAGAACCATACCTGTCACTGCAGGGGGACTGCAGCCACCATTTAATGGGACTGCTGCCAGCACCCTGACACAGGGTGTCAGGTCATATTCTGACTCTGTCAGTGGTTTGTTTTCTTTTTTTTTTTTTGTACTATTGCATTTGGTTTTTTTTGTTTTCCTAGTAAAGAACTGTTATTCCTATTCCCATATCTCTGCCTGAGAGCCTTTTAATTTCAAAATTATAATAATTCGAGGAAGAGGGTTTACATTTTCCATTTCAGGCGAGGCTCCTGTCTTCCTCAGCAGACACCTGTCTGTTCAAACCAAGGCACATGGCATGCCATCCCCTCTGCTAAAGGCCATAGAACTATTTTAGTGGCCATTTAGTGCATTACTCAATAGGTAAGTCAAGGTAAGGAACAGTTTTGTTTTCTCACAAGCCAGAGAGTTGTCAGGGTGAGATTTGTCCCATTGTTTAGCTGACACTGGCTTAAATGTGGCTCTTTTCCTGCACTGGGTGTCTCTTACTCACGCTGAAAACAGCACACAGAAATTCTCAGCAGTGAGCACAAAGTCAGGCTGAAAACAGCACACAGAAATTCTCAGCAGTGAGCACAAAGTCAGGCTGATCAGCCCAGGGGTGTTGCAGCCACTCAGAGCAGTGTGGGGCAGCCCAGGGCTCCTCTGCTGGTGAGAGCTGCCATCCCCTCCACACAAGAACAGCTCTCACAGGGAAGCAGAGGGCCAGGCACGCTGCTGACAGCGAGAAGGCTCATTAAGAGGCAGCTCTGGCAGTTGTTTTTAAGATAATTACATCCTGAAAGAGAACACACCTTTGCAGATGGCTGTGTATTGACACAGCCCTAAGCAGGAACAAGATTTACTGTGGTTTGTCTGATCATGTCAACAGAGGGAATAAACAAAGATATGACTGCTGAATATGGTAGAAATTAGTGCCTACTAATTATGGTAGATGAACACGTGGTGATTCCCTACCTGCCACCACCTGCTGGTGCTGGATGCTTTAGCTGTAGGCTGGCTGTACCTTTTCCTTTTGAACTGAATTCTCCTCTTTGCAAATGGAGCAGCAGAAGGACCCACAGAGCATTTGCTTTTCGTCCCTCACATGCACACAGCACTTGGAAAACAATAAATCATAACAAAGCAGAGTTATTCAAAGGCAGTCTTCTATGGCACTGCCTACCAGCCCTCATTCCAGTCCCATCACAATCACTCCAAAAAGCAACAGAGAGAGGAATAGATGCACGAAAGAAAGAAAAAAAAAAAAGCAGCAAATGGGACTATCTGAGAGGGACAAGGACAAGCAAGCTCTGAAATTAGTAGCTGGGTGAAGAAGAAACCTCCAGGAACTTGGACTAAATGAAAAACATTCAGTTCAGTCACAAATTGCTAAGCCTTTCCCAGACAAATTCTTACAAAACCAGGAGAAAACTGAAGCTTTACAAGCTTCTTTGGAAGGAAAAATAACTCCCTTTTGGCTGGATAAGAGGAATTAATAGCCAGGGGTGGGACAAGCTGAAGGACACCACTGACAAGGGCTATTGTTGGGTCCTTTATTCACCAATTCCCTGGCATAAACACAACAAAAAAAAAAAAAGAAAAACAACAACAAAACAAAGTGAGAGTTTCTCCATTATTCCCTACCTGTTCCTGACCTGTAATTAATAATTACTAAGCTATATTCATGGATAGCTTGTCAAGATTGTCTTGCAAGACAAATGGCTCTAGTGAGTTGTATGCTGCCAAGAATATTTATTGGCTAAGAGACAGACTACTCCTGACTCCAGGAGGATCCAAGGGCCACCAGTAGGAAATGTCCTTCCAGGAAAAACAGAGCAAAAGAGCAGCACCCCTCAGAAATATTAGCACAGGGTTTTAAACAAGCACCCAGCAAATAACACATTTTGAAAAGGAAAACCATTACCTAGGTATATTTACTTCTCTCTCTAGCAGCAGAGATGCCTTGACTCAACGGATGAAGCATCTAAGGAGCCTCTCCTGACTCTAGGGAGAAATGGGTCAGGCAGTCTGTCACTCAAAATTACTCATGTTAGATGATGTCAATCCAGTAGCACTGTCTTAAATCAGAGTTAAACTGAAAATACACTGCATCCAGTGGTGTAGATGTCTTGAAACCATCAGAGGTAGAGTCTAAGTAAACAGTGTGCTGACTGATCAAATACATATGGAGCACGCAGCAAAATAAAGCACATATTAACTTGGGTAAATAATACTTTTGTCAAAATATCTCCTACAAATCTACACAAATCTAAATGGTGTTTACCCAAGAGTCCAAAATAACTCCCAATCTACCCCAGTATTCTGCCCTCTTCCAGGTTAATATAAGTTAAAGTATTCACAGCTGTTGGTCCATGTAGGAGGGGCACTTCCATTTCCAAACAAAGCCCTCCATGGCTACAGGGGTAGTGCTGGATTCTTGGGGAATATTTACCCTGCCTGCCACACATGGATGTGACACTGAAATGGAGCACCTCATGTGCAGCCTGAAACCCCCCAACATAACCCTGCTCCTGAGAGTTTCATAATTGCATCAGCTAAAGTTCATTTATTTTATGCTAAATGCTCATCTTTGCATCTTTGCTGCTTCTGCAGGGACTTTTCTCTGCTGCTTGCTTTTGCAGCACACCATCCCTTCAGCAGCAAAGCCTGGGGCTTATTTCCTTCCTCACACATTGCCAGCACCCCTGTAAAATTTTAGAGTGTCAGCCAGGTTCAGCAGGTATTATTTGGAAGCTGAAAACAAGCAGTAACCTGTGTGGCAGTGACTGTACAAAAGGACAGCAAGAAACAGCACTTTTCCTGTTGCTGCAAACAGGTGACAAACAAAAAAAAAAAAAAGGAAGCTGGTAATAACCTGCAAGAGCCATTCCTTTGGGAATCAACCAAAATTGCTCATGTCAAGTGTTTGTGGCAACATAATCCTAAAATTCCTCCCTTTTCACTGCCTTTGGGTTTTGCTGTTGCTCCTTCCCTCCAGAACCAGCTGCATGAGCACTAAATCTCTTGAACTCTGCCTGCAGCTTGCTAACACAGCATTTAGTTTGAGCCCTAAGAGAAGCAGGTAGAAACCAGTAATTATTTGCAGATAGGGATTACAGTGTACCACTGATAACCAAAATGGCTTCGTTCCTTCCTTGCTTGTACTTGTTTGTTTGAAATGCACAAATACTTACTTATTCCATCAGAGTCCACAAAGGCCAAAGGAGGGCCCATTGCTCTAGTTCAGATTGTGCAAAATAACCCAGAATTGTTGACCAGGGCCTGTAAAAAAACCAAAGAACCAGTATAAAATACACCCACAGTCATTACTAGCCAAATTAACACTGCTGCACTTAATATACCCTAATTTTTCCACCTGACTTCAAACACTGTTCCTTCACCCTGCTCAAGTGCTGTTTCTTTCAAACAGCTTCACACTGATTCTCTTTTTCTGCCTGGTGCCAGCCAGGGAGCTTGGTGGCTGCAGCCACAGCTGACCCACAGGAGTTGGGCACTCTGAGATCCCTGTTCCCTGTGCCTCTTTAGGCCTTTTTAAATTAATTGCCTTTCCCTAAATGCAATCAGAAAATCAATCACAGTTAATTGACCTAATGAAAACATTTCCCTACACCCATGCACAGAGACACAGAGCACAAGTGAGCAGTGTCAGAGCCCTGAGTGCTCAATCACCCTGAGCATCCTCACCTGGCACTCCCAGCCAAACCTTTGGCCACACTGCAGGAGCTCTGGATAAATTCAGTTCCCTTAACTTTGCCTGCACCCAGCCATGATTTTTTGTATGTATCATTGGGAAAAGTGAGAAGGAGGCTAACTGCCCACTGGAAAAAGCTTGTCCCAAGGAAGGACCCAAATTAGGACCAGAGAGTTGTAGCTTTTTGAAAGGCAAATTCAGTTAAATGAAGTTACTGTGCTTCAGATGCAACAGGAATAAATGGAGGGAAGTGAGGAGTAAATGAGGTAAATCAGGAATTCTCTTTATATAAAACCTGTTCCACCATTGCAAAAATAAAATGTAGCAGCTGTAGCATTCAAAACAAAAGCTATTTCCTAGAGTATGAGAGAGATAATTGTAACTGCAGAACTTCTGTAGAGAAAACCAGATTATCAAATTAGTGTAGACAAAAGGTTTACTGCTACATTACATTAATATAGCCCCTGGAAACATAAAATACAAGAGAATGAAAATTCAGAGACTGCAATTTGGGAATCAGATATTAGATCTCATTGCTAACTAAAAGCAACTTCTGAGCCCATCCCACTTCTGAGGGGGCTTTTGGGAAACACAAAGCAATGCTTGAGGGAAAGAAGGGCTGTGGCAAATCACTCAGGAGATCAGACAGATTTGGAGAAGTAGTTTTTAATCACTGTTTGCCACTCCATTACCCACACAAATCAAAGATTTACCACTGAATCCTCTCATCCCAGCCATTTGTTCCAGCATAGGCCACAAGTGAGATGAAACCATCCCACCTCCACTGGCTCCACCAGGCTCCAGCACAGCTCCCATGGGAAACACACACTCCTGCAGACTCTGCAGCTCTCCAGCAATTCTTTCTTACCTCTTCCCCTGTTTGCCTCTTTGAAACTTCAAAGAGCAGCTGGGCTGACGACTCTGGATCCCCTGCCCTGGCTGGGACAGCCTGTGATGGTGTCAGGACAGGCTGGAGCTGTGCCTCTGGCACACCAGCACTGCTGCCCTGCCTTGGGGAGGCTGCCAAGAGCCCTGGGCAGAAGCTCCTTTCTTTCCCTCTTCTTCCACTGGATTCTCCTGAGATTTTAGCTGCTGGTTCACTTTCCTGTCAGTGCCTCTGCAGACAAAGGTCACACATAACCATCTATCAAAGCAGGACATCAGAAATGTCAAACACACTTCCCTTCTTTGCCCCACGTAAAAACTCTCCTGTGCTCTCAAGCAATTCTTTTTTCCTTTTCTGTAGCTAGCAAAAGTGATTTTCCTGCAAGCAGAAGCCATGGGGCCAGGCGAGCAAACACATTCTGTCTTTAAATCCCAGGCTGTGCTTTGCTGTCAGCACCATACAGTGACCTGGCCACACCTGGCCAGAGACAAACCAGACTTCAAACCCTTCACACACCTCGAGTTACACCCACACTCTTCTTGAAACAGCTCATATATGTAATTGCTCCCTATCTGGACTCTCATTTCCTAGTGGCACTCACTCCCTGTTTTAGTATTTGGTTAGAAAGAAAAGGGTTTAAAACACTGAAAGGCTTTCAAGGGTATTTGATAGAGGTAAAAAGAAATGACAGGAACACTCATCCTGCCCATGGCAGAGGGGTTGGAACTAGATGATCTTTATGGTCCCTTCCAACCCTAACCATTCTATGAATCTCTGTTAGGATTGCACCAATTCTATGTTCATTGGCCCATTCAGGTCGGGGGGGTCTATCCTAGTCAAAAAGCAGAAGTAGACATTTACAGTAACAACTTTCAGAGAGATTCTGATTTACTGACAACAGTTAATATTCATGCCATGAATCTGAATGCAGAATGGAAAAAAAAAAACAAACCTTGAAATGAGTGAGATGGCACAGCACAATCTGGCTCACCCATTTCCTCTTTGTTACTGTTAAATTTATATCCTTGTCTCAGTTGGTACCTGATGTCATTTAGAAACTTTGGGCTGTACCAGAGCTCTTCTTCTTTAAGACCTGTGGGTCTTTCTTGACCTGTCATTGTTTTCCTGCGAAGTAATGTCCAAATGGCATCTCTGACATTTCAAAGTGACAGCAAACAGGCTGAGTAAGGGCATTCTCTGGAGGCAAAAAAGAGAAACCAGCAAGAGAAAAAGAAGGAATTTGTTTACCACAGGGTAATGAATCCTCAGAGCTGGGCTGAGCAGACAAACTGTTACAATGAGAATCTGAGAGCGCTCACTTGAAGGTTTGGCTGCTGGACAGAAATAGGAGAGGTCCTGTGAAAAATGCATATTTTGTGATTGGCTCGTCACAAATATNCCATCAAGTCATTTTGTGTAAGGAAAGAAAAGGTGAAAAGGGAACTACAAAAATCCATCTGGGGAGCTTAGCTACCCCTTATTATGAATACTACTATCAAGTTTTCCAGTTAAACCTGGAATGGATCAGCCAGAAAAGCCAGCTCTCTGTTTACAAATGAAAAGAAGCACACAAAGTAAAGCAGTGCCTGTACCAAGAAACCTCCCAGATGCTGGAAACCTGCAGGAGCTATCAGGCCAGACACATAATGACTTCCAGAATTCTGATGTCTCATTTCAACAGGACATAAACTAATGACAGTGGGAGAATATGCTAAGTGCAAGAATGATACTTTGCTGCTCAGCAAGAATTCCTGGAAATGTGAAGTGCAGCAGTTTCTGGGCTATTATTCAGATACAGTGGATAAGGCTGTGCAAGGCAGCTTTGCACTCTGTGGTAGAAGTGATTTCTGAACTAAAAAAGGAGCTAATTCTGTGGAAGGCTGAACGCCACAGCAATCCCTGTACATTAAAATGAGATGGATATAATGGATTTCCTAGTGGGAACAGAGTAGATCACCACAGAATCACAGGTAACTCCACATCAGGCTGCTGTGTAGAGTCACTGGTAAATAGAGTACTTCAGTCTTTATTGCACAGGGAATGGATACACACAATTAAATGTTATTTTAGGAAAAGCACCCTCCTCCTCCTCCCTGCCAGAATGAGGATGGCATTTGACTTGACATGAAAGCAAGGGATGTAGGCACTGGCAGCCAGAGTTCACCTTGCACTTTCCAGCAAGGGGCTGCTCTGCTCCTGCCCTGACACAAATGGGAGCACATCCTCTGAAAACAGCCAGAACTGGCAGAACTGAAGGGAAGGCAGTTCTGTTTCCTGTACATTTCAAGAGGACTGAGTGCCAAGCCACCTGATAATAAATTACCCCACTCCAGCTTCAGGGGACAAGCTGACAAATTGCATTTCTTCTGATTTACTCTTTCATAAGAAAATCATCATGCCTCCTGGAGATGCAGATATTGCTGTATCAGCCTGCTCTTTGCAAGATTACAAAGAGAGCACTGAAAAGCATTTTTAGCAATGGCTTTTCACAGGTGAAGAGATTTGCAGAAATTCTGACTACTCACTCAATTTTATCTTTTCCTCCCTGGCAGACACACATCAAAACATCCCTTGAGCTAAAACATCATGGAGTAAATTTAGACTAAACTGAAATAAATAAAAATTAATTCATTTAATTTAAAAATGAAATATTATTCTAACTGAAGGGTTCCATTTCAATTCCCTCTCCAAGACAGTCCCCACAGCCTCTCACCTGATGTGCCCATCAGCATGCTCACAGAGGGGAGTCTCCACCAAATTACTGGTGGCTGATGGAAAAACTGCTCTGAGAGTCAAGCCTGGGATCTCCTGCTAATTCTCAGCTCCTCAAAAAGTGTCTGTTTCTGAGGATCACCCTTCACAAAAGATACTCACGAGAAAGCATCCAGAGACTCCAGAAAAGAGAGATCAAGATTTTAAGAAACACGGTCTCATAGGATTAATCAGAGGATTAATGGACTTGGGCTTTAATGTCAGGAAGGTGGAAGAGAGCTGGGAAAGAGTCTTCCAGTATTCAAAAGGATTCTGCAAAGGAAAATGGGATCAGTTTCTCCCTTTGTTCCGTGATGAGCACAGGGAGTGGACAGTGATGATAAGAGCAAGATCCATACGCAGGAGGAGAAGACAGAGCTGCACAGCCAGAGCCTGGTTAGGACAACACAACCACAGTAATCACAGACCAAATGGGTGCCAAGAATTCATGAAAAGAAACATGCTGTCAAAAGAGTCCAAGGCATATTCGGTCTTGTTCACCCTCATTTCCTTACTCTGCACAAAGCCACTGAACTGGCTGTTTGTGCACACGCCAATCTCTCAAGAATTAAGGGAGTTTTGTTCCATACACCAACTTTTTCTATCAACTAAGCCTCCCTACCACCTTCCTGATCACTGTTGCATGCTCAGAGTCCCAAGGAGTTTATCCCAGCACTGGCAGCACTGAAGGTTATAGAGGCTGGAGAGAAGTAGTTCAAAAGACTAAAATACTGGTGAGGTTTTAAAGACCACTTTCTGCTAATTGTATCTGAATTTTACACACTGCTTACATAGGCATTGTAAAAATCCCTTTCCCCTTGGGAAGGACTGCAACTTGCTTTAACATTATGGCATCGTGGATTTTCCTCACCCTCTCTCAGAGCATTGGAACTTTTCTGTAAATTTCCTGACTTATTTAGCACATTAATTTGGGCCTGCAAATATGGCTCTAGAGGCTAATTCTCCCTATGCTGGCACTCTAAATATACTCAAGGAAAAGCAGCAGCTGGGGACAGAATGCTGCTGCACTGCCAGGGTAGTGTGCACAACCATTGGGAGCACGAGTTAAAGCTCTGCAGCTGCCAGGATGTATGGGATCTGACAGACTCCCCAAAACCCACTGGAGAGGGCCCTGCAAGTGAAATGGCAAGTCCAGATATTTTAATCTTTTGGTCTCTAGACATTTCAAGTCTTGGAATAACTCATGGAGAAGAGGCAAATGCTGTTAAGTACCCCAGACAGTTTGTCTGACATAATTTAAGGGAAAAAAAAATAAAAGCTGAGACATTTCTAGCTGCTGTGGAGGTAAACTACTAGAAAATAAGTGTTAAATCAGCATAAATGCTCACTTCAAGTACAATCCAGCATTTCCTAAGAGCTAACAAACAGTCTTACATTAGTCAACATTGTTCTGATTCAGCATAATCATCCAACAGTCGATACCTCCTTTTGGGACAATCCAGCAATTTAAAAAGTTGCCTTTGAATGCTGCCCACTTCTAGGCATCGCCAAGCCTGACTCTGGTTCATGGAAGTCACTGCTTTTTAGTCACAGCTGTCCTTTCCTGTAGGCAAGGGAGATCAACAGCTCAGCTGCACCCACTGTACCAGGCTAAGGGTTACTCACACCTCCCTTTGTTTCCTCCACCATCCTAAAAGCTGTAATACAATTACACAAGGTTGCACATTATTGTTGCTACTACTGCCTCCTAGATGCAAACTGGTCAGATTCAATTACCCTCCAAGTCCTGAACTTGCAAACAATGAGGAACAAGGGCTCCTTCCTCAGAAGGAGGGGAAAAAAAGTAAATGGACAGGCACAACTTTGAAGGTCAGTGGAAGTTCTTTCCACCTTAGTCCAAATTGTGCAATGTACCTAAAATCGCAAAATTCACTACTGCTGGGGAGAGGGGGTAAAAGAGCCCTGCCCTATGGTGTAACTGGGGACAAAAATGCTCCTCAGAACAAATGCCCTCACAGGCACCAGGGGAACTGTGAGTGTAAAACTCACACTTGTTTGGACACCATCTGCCAAGATATTAAAAATGCAATTCCAGGCACAAAGAGAAGCATAACAAATTCAAGAACCTGCCAAGCATAAGGGTTCTGAAATCCTAGCTCTGAGAGGCCAGGAAAAAAAAGAATTGACAAGATGAGGAACACGTTTCTTGCCACAGATGGTCACTCCATAAATGTCTACATTTGGAAGAAGATAAGCCAGCACAAACAAGAGAGCACATTGGTACTTTTTAGAATCAGCACAATAGCTGGGTTTGAAGTACTTGTACTTCAAAATTATTTACTGCATGCTCTTTTTCTGTATAGAATGTCATTAGAATAGAATATTAGAATGTCGTTATGTAGCATGCATCAGTGATTACACAGTAAATATTTTAGTCCAGAAACACATCCAAGCATTTACTCGTGGCTGCTCCTGGCCACTCTCTCATGGAGTTGTGTTCCTCAGAGGCAACTCCAGCCTGCACTTGAGACAAATGGTCAGTGTAAAGCACCACCAGCATCCCTGATTTCTACATATTTAAAATTCAATCCAAGACATCGAGCAATGAGCTTCAGAAAGCAAACACAGCCCTCATACAGCTTTCCCTTCCTATTATTTGGGATTTAGAAATGATTCGGATTAAAATTTTCCTGTAAGTGCTGAAGTCAGAGGAAAAAATGGCACCAGGCAGTTTACAGAAGCTGTTACCTCTGAAAACCAGATAAACAACAGGATGTCTGTCCTGTGCTAATGCTGCTCTGGGCTGAGGGTTAACTGCACAGCAGTTTCCAAAGCAAGGATGGCTAAGCAAAAAAATAAAAAAAATAAAGCCTTAAAGAAGAAGCTGCAAACCCCAAAATACATCTTCCCTGTACAAGGTATAGCACACAGGTGCATTTGTTAACATGCAGAGTAATTTTGTACCATGACTCTCCTATAAACATATCTGCAGAGATTATTCTTCCTTCTGTTTCCATCCTAAATCTCTGGGGAGGTTTCTTTCCCTTGCCCTACATCCCTCCTCCCCCAGCCTTCTCTAGCAGAAACTGCTAAGAAAATAAACCTTAAATTGGTATTTGAGCAATTATATTCAGATGAGACAGGACTGTGGCTTTTGGTGAACTCCTGGACTGTCAATAAAGCTTTCAATTAATCAATCAATCACTAGTCCATGTAACCTGAACAACTGGTTCAGCCCATGGCAGCAGCACCCTCAGAGAGGAGAGAAAACAGCCAGAAGAGCTGGTTTGCTCACACTGCCCCTGCCTGGTGAAGCTGTTCTCCATGGCCTTCCCAGGTGGAGGAATATCCTGAGGAATAACCCTGTGCTCCTGGAGAAAGGAGTGGGTACCAGGCTTCACACTGAGATAAGGCTCCACATTAAATTAGAGCACAGGGATTTGGTGCTAAACTGTCTCATCACTTGGTGGCTTAGCTGACCTGAGAACCTCAGCTTTCTGGGCTCAGAGATAAATGGCTTTAAATGTTTCACCCAAATTCCTTTCCAGGCATGCCAGGGCACATTTCAGCAGCATCGCCTGCCTTTTCAGCCACCTCAGCAAGAAACTGGATAGTGCAGTTAGCCAAGTACAGCCTGCAGCAAATGACCAACAATATAATGCCAGAGCACCTTCTCTTTATTATTTTCATCAGCAAATAAGTGGCTTTTGCTCTAAAATTGCAGAGGAGTAGCTAAGGCCCAGCATAGTGCTGTAAGTTTTGTCTCTTTGGAGTAGACACAGCTGGTTTTTCGTTATTATTTCCAAGCATCCTGTCCCTGCAGCAGGATCTTGCAGTGTTCAGGAGTGGAGTTCCAGACCACTGGTGCAGGACTCTTACACGTTGCTGGGGCTTTTCAAGCAGAGTATCAGAACTATCTCACTCCTGCTTGAAAAACATCAGCTTTGCCCCAATCTGCAGAGGCAGCAGAGCTCAGCCAACCCAGCCCAGGAGCCTTGAATTCACAGGTGCAAACAAAAGCCCTTTCAATAAATGGGAAATGGGAGAACTTGAGGAAGTTCTTGAGGAAGTGGGTGAAGAACTTGAGGAAGTGGGTGCCAGCACTCTTCACCAGGGAGCTCAGCTGACTTGAACAAGTCTGTCCAGTGCAAAAGTAGCTCTGAGCACTGTGAGCAGCCAGTGCTGAGTGCTGCCAGCTTCACTCAGCAACAGATTGCAGGCAGAAATAATGGCTGGCCTGAAAATATGGGAGGTGAAAAAAAATATGGTGGTGGACACACCCAGCATATCAACAAAGCAAAAATAAATTGTTTCTATAAAACCACACTGGTGCTGGACGGTTAAAATCATTCTCAGCTGGGCTCCTGGGCTGCTGGATGACAGAGCAAGACAAGATGTCATTTTGGCACTCCTAACATCTGCATGCAGAACAGGGAACCCTCTACAGCTGGTTTGTGGGATCTGAGCACCACCCTCTTCAGGGATTAATGTCCACATATTCCTGCAAAAATACAAACAAGGCCAGATAAATTCCAGGCCAAGACCTCCAAGCACAACTGGAGATCCCAGACAGGGCTGCACTGGCGTTTCTTGTGGCACAGCTCCTGCAAATTTACACAGCGTGCTAAAGAAAAAGTGGGATTTCTGTAACACACAGTGTGACAGCTGTCAGAGCTGAGATTTACTATTGCAAAGCCCATTTTCCCCTCCTTAAGACACTAAGCACGCTGCTATTTCAGGCAAGCATCCCAAAGATAATACTTTTCGTTCCAGCGTGTATTATTTCTCTCATGTCTATTTTGCATTTCTAATGAAAGATCTATTTGTTGCTTAGCTGAGCAAGCCCTGATATCTTTTTCACTGGGGACTTGCTTGGATATATTCAATCCAATCCACGGTGGAAAGACGTGAAAGGAGGAGAACAAAGGGGATGGGAGGTGAAGCAGCAGAGCAGCGAGCCCCGCTCAGGATGCGCTGGGGGTGGAAGGAGCGGTCGGTGGTTCAGCCTGCGGACATCCCGGCGCTGCCAATGACCGGGAACAGCCGATCCCTCTCTCCTGAGAGCTGGCTGATCCCCTCACGGCATGTTGTGGTTTTAGGCGTGCGAAGAGCTCCCCCAGGCTGCTGCGGGCGGTGCCGGGGCCCCGGCCGGCCCTGGGGAGCACCGGGGACGGGACAGCGCTGCCAGCCCCGGAACCCTCGCTGCTCCCTGCAGCCGTGAGCTTCAGACCGGCTGATGGCTTTAATCTCACCTTATCTGCATCAGGCTTCTCTAAAGCTGCCAGGCATCCTTCCAGCCTCGCGATCCTCGCTCGCCTCCCGCCTTCTCGGATGTTTGCCATTTCTGCCTTCCCTCCCCAGCTCCCCCAGCCCTCTCCCCCTGCCTCTATGTTGTGTTTTCCAAGAGAAAATAATGAGTTCTTCAGACACAAAAATCTATGCATCTTCTGGATTAAATAAATACCAGGTCGTGTTTGACTGTGTAGAGAGGATATATATATATACATATATATGTATGTATGTATGAATCCTGAACTTTCTGTCTCTTTAACATGGTATCCTAGGCAACCTGGATTATCATGTTGGAGATACAACTATCCCAGCTTCTCTTCTTTTAATATAAAGATTAACCTTTGCATGTCATTTGAAATTTTAAGAAAGTTCATAACCTGATTATGCCTAAACGCCATGAATTATTCATTTGTCTGCTAGTAAGTGAGATCATATTTAATTACATTTGAGGGACATCTTCTACAGAATTAAATGTTGAAATCCTCATTTGCCTTCGTTGCAGCTTTAAACACAACCAACGTTGGCCTTTAAATGAATATACATACACGTGGCATTAGTTAAAAAGTTAAATTAAAAATATACCAATACCTCATACATCTAAACAATAGGCATGTTTACTTAAGTTGTTTGTATATTAAAGCCAACACAACTTTATCTCCACTACTACAAAATTAAACCAACAATAAATTAATACTACATTGCCCAGAATGTGGCTGTGAGTCATATAAAACATTTATGTACTCTGGGAGATCAATTTCTTAAACAGCTATAGGCTGATATCAGCCATCAAAAAACACATATCAATAACAAAGTCACAGCCTTTTGTCATATTTGGCATGCCTTAAATTCAAATTAAAAAGAGAGACTTTAAATGTAATCAATATTAGTGGTCTGTGTAAGCACTTTACAGAACAGTTTTACTCTGAAACACTGATGAAAAGCATCTTACAAGAGCTATAATAACAATAATAATAATAATAATAATAATAATAATAATATAAATGTTTCCACCCTTTCAAAGAAATTCATTGGCAAAACCCAGGTTTATACTCAAAGTTTTCACCCCACCAAAATTTATTTCAAGGACTGTCAAACCCCTGCACTGATCTAAATTCATACACATGTAAGATTTTGGTGTAGCCATTCCCCAGTAAAACTAGAACCACATCCCAGTTAAGCCACCCCATCATTTCTCTGTATTGAGAGCTTTCATTTTTGGGTTTATTTTATTTAGGACTCCTAATGCGAATCAAAATTTCCTGACAGCAAGGACTCTTGTTTGTAGGGCCTAATGCCCAGGCTGTTTCCCTTGGCATCAAGTGAGATTCAGCCCCAGTCACCTTTTCCTCCCCCCACAGCCTGAGATGAGATTTGCCAGGGGAAGAATTTGCACTGCCTCAGTTCTTCTGCCTAAAAATTGATGACACAGATTTTTATTTTTTTTATATAGTATTTCAAGCCCTACTAAGAACAGCCCTATTTAAAAGGCTGCCTTTCTTCTTAACTGCTTAGTGTAATTCCCAAGCCAAAAACAGAGGCTGGTTTTTACTTGTAGTTCCTGGTGGTTTGATTTTGTTGGGGTTTTCCTTGGGGGTTTTTTGTTTTGGTTTGGGTTTTTTTGTTTGTTGTTTGTTTGTTTGTTTTTGGGGGTTTTTTTGGCTTTGTTTTTGGTAAATGGACATAAGCACACCTTGTGTATCTGTGAACTGGGTTTGTGTGGCCAGGTTTTGGGAGCGTGGTGTGTCTGGCATCCAGCCAGGGTCAACCCACTACAACATGAAACTCTCCCTGGATATTTGCCTTTTCCAGGGCACACAGAAAGGATCTGGAGAGCAAGCTCAGCACCCAATTCCTTCAAGCACCATCCCTTGGTCCAGATTTACACCTGCACTTTCAAAAACCCATTGGGCTGGGAAGCAAACATAACATTTGGTGACACAGAAAGGATAAGGAATGTTCCCAAACCTCTGCATAAAGGCAGCAGCAGGCCCCTGAACCTGACTGCCATAACCAGTGGGAACACACAAAAATCACCTGTTGGGGATTTATCCCAGGTTACAATGTAGAGTTTAAATGTGTGTGGCTGCAAAACCAGAACAGACCTCAAAAATTGCTCCCCTTCTCATACCCAGCATTTTTTAAGCCCACAGAGCTTTACATCTAAAGTGATTTTCAAGTCTACCCTGGTGGTTTTTTCCCTATGAGATGCCTTCTTGTGGTTTGCTTCCCATTGCAAGGCAACTAAATGGATAACATTATATTTTAATACTTTAATATACAACATTTGATTGTTTAGTGAAATATTGAGTCCTCAATGCATCCTTATGTAACAACTGTAGGTGTCTAGACTGCCTGCTTACTTCAAAACTGCTATGCTGCATAAATTTAGGTTTTCTGCTACTTTTCTAAATGCATCATTTCCTGATGGGAACTCCTTGCATCTGATCAATAAAAAGATTTTATGGATGATTTTCTTCACCTAGAAGCACTCTGAGCACAGGAGTCTTTGAGCCCAAAGTCTTGCAGGGATTCAGAGGAGGATTTCAGGATGCACAAAGATTACCCTGACTCCTACAGTATCCCAGTAAATTTTTTGTTCCCTCTTTTCACAAATCATATTTTTATTGCATTATACAATATATTATTGCATTATACAATATATTGCCTTATACAAACATGCTCTTTCAGAGACCACAACTGAAACACACATTTAGCCAGGCACTCCAGCAACAAATATAGCACAAGCTAAAATGCCAGTGGTCTCAGATCCGTGCCAAAATGAAGCCTCAATGGGACTTTAAACATGGGCTTGATGCTAAATCCATAACAGACCTGGCTGAACTGAGACAGGTTCAGACATGGGCATGGATGGGCTCTCCCAAGCTGGGGAGATCT
This sequence comes from Irena cyanogastra, assembly GCA_013397155.1. Taxonomy (NCBI): domain Eukaryota; kingdom Metazoa; phylum Chordata; class Aves; order Passeriformes; family Irenidae; genus Irena; species Irena cyanogastra. The sequence goes on from VWZV01007382.1 coordinate 1,699,657, forward strand.
GCAGCTTTTCCCTGCTGACATCAGGGGGAGGCAAGAAAGGCACCTGCAAAGGAATTGTATGATTAGAGCCACAATGTTCAGCAGAGCAAGAGTTTCACTCTGGTTTGGGGTTTGCTTTTTTTCTTACCAAAAGCAGGTAAGTCTTTTTCCACATGGGAAAATTTGAATTTTCAAATTTATCTGTTCAAAAAGATTCTCCATTTGCTTGGTGACTCATTTCCATTCCTTCCTTATTCCAAATACCAAGAATTATTTTTCAGTGTGTGTAACACATGTGATACATGAAAATTTCACACAAGTTTTCTGAGATTTTGATGGTAAAGAGCATGAAGTCTGTTAACCACACTATGACAAGAAAGGCTAAAAACAGCTGCAAGACTTTAGAAGCCAGGGACCCTCCTAGGTGCAGCTTACATGTCCTGGAAGAACAGTAGCTCTGAGATCTTTCAGTTAGCTTTTTCTACTAAGAAGAGCTAAAATAGAGACATTTCTTGCCACCTTGAAGGGGCAGTTTTCTTCTCTGAGCACTTCTCTTCTTTCTCTCTGCCATGCTCCTCCAAGCTCCCTGTGCAGAGGATGCTCTGCTTTTGCATGTCCTTACTCACCACTGTAACCTTAAGATATGTAAAACAAGGAGCACAGGGCAGAGTCCTTCAAACCCAGGGTCTGCTTAGTGAAGAAATCCTGGTTTTAAAGCATGGGATTGCTACCCTGGGGGCATTTGGCACCTTGACAAGTCAAACAGTTTATTGATGTCACCTGAAAATGGACCAAAAAATATAAAATAGAAGGCTCCTGCCTCCATGATTTGTCCAAGATCATGCAGCCAGAACTAATGAAGACTATCTTCTCTTCAGAAACACTCTTGATTTGATGAAATTCAAGTATTTGAAAGCACTGACCAGAGCTGAGAGTAGCAAATTTTGTCTAAAAATGTGCCTGTATGAGCCCCCACAAAAATCGATAGGATCCTGCCCAGAGTCTGGAAGACAGATTACCTTCCTGGGAGTGATCCTTCACACAGAGCTGCCCGAGCAAAGAAAAGGGAGAAGTTATTTCCCCAGCAGATGTGTTCCCTGGGCCAAATGCTCTGAGGTGCTCTCTGCCACACAGGCACAGCACAGCTGCCCTGTTTTCCAAAAGCTTCGTGCATGTGTGTGCTGAGCAGGTGTCCTAGGGTGACTTTATGATGCTTGTATCCCCAGTCATCTGCTCTGTGTATGCTGGATGTTATATTCTGTGCCTTCCAGACGGATTCCGAGAGCGAAGGCGGGGAGAAGAAGAAGCACAGAGCTTGTTATCAGAGACTGCAGTGACTCCTCCACACTCTGCCCTGGACTGTGTTGTCTGGACATGGACGGAGCAGAACAGAGCTCTCCTTTGCTTTTTAGTTAGTGTTAGCTAGCTGAAGCAGAGAGGTCTTCCCTGTGTTATATGTATGTATTTAATTCATGCCTATAAAATATATAGCTGCATAATATACAAGTGTGTATAAAATGTTGAACTGAAGTATGTGCAAGCCACACTTCTTGTAAGACACATTCAGGTGGAGGGGGATGCTTACAACATCTACCCCAAATTCCAGGAAGAGTTCATTTCCAACTCTAAAGATGTGGCCAGACAGCAGATGGGTCGTCCTGAGTGAGTTCCACCCAGCCATCATCACTCCGATAAGATATCTGATGCAGATATTCACGATCACCAAGGAATTTCCTCCCTTCCTGGACTCAGATAATTTCATCAATAATTCATCACCTTCCGGGAACTGTATTGTCTAACTGATGCAGAGCAAGACAGAAAAATGAATATGCAGAGACAGGAGAGTTTTGAATGCTTTTGGCCTTAGGAGAAATAAAACGTATATAAACCCAGCACACCGACGTGAACAGGGAGACCTGATGCAATAGAGGTCAGGTCGCTGTTCACCCAGCTGTCAACTCGCAGGCTCGACGATGATAACCTGCATTGTGGCTCTTTCCAATTATTATTATCAAAATTACTGTCAAATGTTGGAACCCAGGGCACAGGGAATGTTTCTCTGTCTGTTCTGACAAACCCTGATCCTCCTGAGAGCCATGCCTTTAACTTCCGTCCATGGAGAAAACTCCCTGGGCTTTGGGATGATGTACAACCTGTGAGTGTGTAGGGTAAATTGTAGTGTAGTTATCACTGGGTGAAAAATTTAGATTTTTAGGTTTTTAGTATGGGGGTGGATGGAGGGCAAAGTGGAGGATTTTGGACGTTGCCTTGCCTTCTTCTTCTCCTTCTTTTACTCCATATTCTGTAGCATTAGTGACACTAGGTGATTGGTTTGGAGAAGTCACAATGCAGATGTTACATGTCAGAAAGTTAGTTAGTTATTGGCAGAGAAGTAGAAATAAAGTACGTTTTTAGAGTTTATTGGACAAGATGGCCATAAAAGACCTTGAAACTGTACATCTTGTGACCTTTTTCGCTGTATTCTTCACCATGCTAAGCCTGGTGCAGGCGGTGTGGAGAGGTTTTGATAAGATAAGAAATAAACAGCAACCTGAAGATCAAAAAAGATCCCGTTCATCTCTCAATTCTAGCATAGACCCTTTAGAGGGGGTTTCCCCACACAGGGGGGGCCCCAGAGATTGAGAGGCCTTCCACAGTCAAACAAATCCATTTTTATTTGATTAGACGAATTGGCTCCGTGCATTTAAAACACCTGGATTGTTTTCCTCTCCCTCTCCTTGGAACTGTTGGAACCTGCTCCGGACGGGGGATCCAGGGAAGCACCGAGAGTTTTGGGCACTTTGTGGCCCACACCCGCCGGGCCTGCTCTGGGCAGCGGCCTTCGCCTGAGAGACTGACAACGGAGCGACCCCCACAGGAGAGACCCTCTGAATTTGTCATCTCTTCAGAGCGGTGAATGGGTTTTGTAATCCAATTTTGTTCATTTTTTGTGCGGGGGGAGTGCTTTGCCTGAAATAAACAGGTTTTTCTGCCTCTCTCTGAGGAATTTTTCCCGAGCCGGTTGCGGGCAGGGGCCGTGTGGTTTGTTTTCTGGGGAGACCCTCTTCTGGAGGTTTTCTTCCAAATTTGCCCTAAACCAGGACAGCAGGTTAGCACAGTTTTCACCCGGAGCCTGAAAAGCCTTCCTTCTCTAAAAATATGAAAAGTCAATAAAAATATTTTTAAAAATAATAAAATAAAATTAACATGGCATTTAGGAAGAAAAAAAACAGCAGGAACTTGAAGCCATTTCAGATTTCATGGATAAGAAGAGCGAAAGGGATGCACAGCCGTTCTCCTTAGACTTTTGCCCTCCCCTCTAAGCAGCTGCTAATTTTTTCTACAAACACTGTTATTCTGTCTACCCCAGCAAGGAGCAATGCTGAGCTCCTCACTGTTTCTAGAGTTAGCAGAGCTCATTGAAATCACCTGGAGTTAATGCTGCTGGTTTTTAATCCCCTCTGATCTATTTCAGAACCACTGGCTATGGTGGTGTGAAAGTCACTCGAGCTCTGAGTTCACTTTTGTTGGATTTCCCCTGTGGACAGGTGGGAGCCCTGCTATGGAGAGACCTGGAATGAGCTCTGAGATCCCCTTATGAGTGGCAATCCCTGGATTTTAACAGGATTTTCACTCAGGCTCTTCAGAATGACCTTTCTGTATGGCAAACCCTCTGCAGGATTCAGAGGCTTCAGCTGAGCCCTCCACAGAACTGGACACACTTCTTGCTTCAGTCCCTCCTCACCTCCACAAATTTCTTGCACGAGATCTCACTTTGGCACAATGCAGTCTGAACACCACAGGTGAGGGCCCTGCTAGCCTTTCTCAGGGGAGAATATTCTATTGTCACTTGTCAGGACTCAGCTTTGAAGACATTGGAGATAGCAAACAAGAAAAAAAGTGACAACTGTGCTTCAATTCAGAAACCTGGTCCAGCCCCAAATCCAGTGCCACAAGCCACCTTTTGCAGGAAGAGGGCTGAAGGCTGAAAAAAAAAACCCTCAGGATGCTCACAAGGATGAACAACAGACTCAGGTGCAGAGGTGGAGGTGCTCAAAGGGGATTCACCAGTAACAGATTTTGCTTTTTGTTGGCTCCATAAGCCTGATATCATTCTTTGTGACTTTGGGCTAGGAATTTTATTCACACCTGCAAATTCCTGTTATGCATGTTAGTTCTGGTTGCCTGTAGTAGGGTGTCTTGCTGATGTCACCTGTTTTCTGCAGTGAAAGCATTTGGTTGGAAACTCAGCTTCTAAAAGCTAAACAACCTGAGAAGGTCAATCCAGGAGACACAGATCCAAAATGTGCTGTGGAATAATGCAGAATTTGCCCCTGTCTTAAGGTGTATTTAAATACCTTGAGGGTCATGTTGCTTAAAGTGAGACAGCAAAACCACGTGGCCAGAATATGAACAACACTGCACCAATTCATCCCTGAAATAAAACTGCTCCTGCCATCAGTGGTGTAATAGCAATTAGGGACTGGGAAAGAGTATAAGGGGAAGCTTTAGAGTCGTTCACTGGAGCCATTAGGACAAGATTGTCCTAATCTTCAATTATAATCTCTTCCTTAACGACAGAGGCAGTGAGATCAAATGTTTTAGCACGTTCTTACCAATAAAAATGGGATTTCTTATGGTAGTCTCTAAAAAGCACTAAAACCTATTGCACTTTTGTAGTTTTGATGTTGTTTTCAAACAAAAAAGGCAGCAGCTTCCTAAATGTAAACCTTGGCTGCAGCCTACTCCCCTAATGACCTGCATACAGCTTTATTCATTGCTTCTACAAAACGACATCATTCAGTCATACCAGCAGTCAAAAAACCATGAATAAGGGGTTTTAAAGTGATGTATGCTTTACTCAGTGCAATCCTAATACTCAGATGTTTTACAGTATCTTTGGTGTTCTGAAATGAAAGTCTTACTTTGGACTGCAGCAGAATTCAGCTTCTTGGGAAACTCTTCCTTTGCACACTTGCTATTTCCTATCGTAATATGAAATATGTCTTTGAAGACAACTGCATATACATCAAGTCCCTAAACAGCTCTTTTAAGGCACAAAAGAAGCTGGGGGTTGCATGGAAACTTTTAGATTTGCTATCAAGCTTTAAGTGTTGTGCAGCTCAGAAGTTATACTAAATACAAAGGTAAGACAGACACCTTTTTGTCTCTCCTCTAAAAAGAAAGACTTTTAAGAGAAGCTTTTCTCTTCCTAAAAAAGCTCCAAGCTGAGAAGAAAATTAACTCATTCTTACGAGGATGATGGTGAGCAAAGTAACAGATGCCAGAAGACAGCATCTTCTTGAAGCAAAACTTTTTAATTTTACAATATTGCAAGGGTCCAAAGAAAAAGCTTTTCTTAAAAAAAAAATTTCATTATGTCACCTTTTACTCCCATATATGTGAAAAAAATGCTGATTTCTGTTACAAAGGAGACACAATGGGCAGTAAATTCAGTGTGCTAGGGGCAGATGTCAGCTGGAGGTGTGAACACCAGTTCTTGAACCTGCCAGCATGAACATTCCACTTTTAATTTCCCATGCTCAGCCACATGATGAGCTCAGCTCAAGCTCTTAGTCCTGCTGGAGTGGGAAAAGCTGTGTCCCAGCAGAGCAGCTGCCCTCCCTACCTGCTGGTGGTAGAGCAAGTGGAAAAGGGAAAACCTGTGACTTTTCTTCCCCTCCCTCTCTGCTTCCTCTCTGTGTTTGCTCACTGGAAACTGAACCTGCTGTGCAAGGACAGAGCTGCTCACCCACTGTAATTCCAGTGGGACTACAAGGATGCTTCCCAAAATCCTGGGCATTTCAGCTGCCATCATATCCCTGCTTCTCCTCAAACACCTTCCTTCAAAAATGTTAGTGGCAGGTTCGCTGTCACAGCTTTTGCCCAGAGGTAGGCAACTTGCACACACATAAAAACAGTGAAAGAAGCTAATCATGCTTTTCATGTGGAAAGTTTCAAATGGAAGTGGAAACAAAGAAAGACCTGTAATTAAATTTCCCCAGGCAACCCCTTTCTTTGTCATTCCAAAAAATTTATGCCAATTAATAGTAAATATAATAGTCCAAAGAAATTCTAATAACATTAACACAGTTTTATCACCCTTCAAAGAAGAATTTTGTTAGATGTGAGTCAGTACTGAAGGCATTTGAGCACAAGTTTTCAAAAACAATATATATACTGTATCATAAATTCTATATACGAAATCTGCTTTTCTGGAGGGTGGCACTTGAAGACAAAGAGCCATTGAATCTTTTCCTTCTGGCTGACCTTGTTTTGATTATAGAATTGACAATAAGCTGTAAACATCTATTATGATAATTTCTGTTCTTTGCATTTTAGTTGCTATCAAGTGCTAAGATAGCAGGGTAGGCACTTTGCTATAAATACAAATCAAATTCCAAAACTAATAAACAAAGTCAGTGGGATATTGTCTAGAAAATGTCATCAAATAATACCCATTATCATCTCCCAGATTTTCCAAGAGGCTGAACAAATCATGTTAGGAAGGCTCATTAACATTCCCTGCCCATTCCTGGGTTTTCCCACGTGAACTGCTCTACCTGGTTCCCAGAGGGAGTCCCAGCTCCTTTTGGATATCAAAAGTAGTCTCTAAAAAGCAAGGCCATGTCACCACATTCCAGTTTTTTCCCTCATTTAAGCTGAGAGCTGCACTGGAAGCACGGGTTGATGGGTGTGCTCTCAGCATCACCTTGTCACACGTGCTGGGGCACCTGTGCCACCATCTCAGGGATTTTCTGGAGCACTAAGCAGGAGGCACACACATCACTTGCAAGTGGACACATCCAAAATACCTCCTTTAATCATGATATGTGTGAAATAAACACCAAAATCAGCAAAATGCATTCAAATACCCTTTTTTTTTTTCTTCCAAGGTAACTGTTTGCGCCCCTCCCTGGGTTCTGGATAATTCCTGTTGATTATTTGATGTTCTGTTGCTATCAGGTAGAAGCACAAGGAGCTGTTTCCCACTGAAGTTCTGGAAACTGGGGCACACAGAGGGGTTTTTGCCAATTGTGCCACTCACCAAAGGCACTGCTGGCAGCCCAGGCAGGGTCCTCTACCTAGCTGAAAGGTTTTGCTCCACAGCTGGAGGGAGCCTCTCCCAGCTCATTAACTCCAAAATGAAATTAAGGGCATCCTTATCCACAGGGTAAATCCTACATAGCCAAACACTCCTCTAAAATTTTGACACAAAATTCTGCACACAATAGCTCTAAAATAAAGGAAACAATACACAGACAGCTTTGCTATTTTTTAACAAATCCTTGCCCAATTTATATCCTGAGGACAGTAAACCATCAAAGACAATTCTAAAGTCAATTTTACAGTATCACCCTTGCTAATGCAATCAGATATCCCTCTGTTTCCTTCTGAAAGGAAGCTAGGCTGGAAGAAACGTACCTGCTTTCAAAGGGGAATGCCTCAGCCTCAGGCAGCACTTTCCTCTGCAGAATTTTGCTATCCCACTTCTAATCCCAAACTCTCCTGCTACCAGGGAGGCTCTTTTGGAAAAGGAGAAGAGAGGGGGGAAAAAAAAAAAACTCAGATGAAATATATTTAGCTTTTGGGTTTGTGGTTTTTTTTTTTTTAATACAGAATTAGCAAGTGTTTCAAACTCTCCTTACACCAGAGATTGCATTTGTACATATTCAGGAATTGGTCTAACTTACATTTCAAATCTTTAAAGTGTGTGAAGAACTTTTAATGATGGCTTAATTGGGTAAGTGGGGAATGCTGTGGGTATGAGCAACCGTTATGGTGCTCTGTAGGATAAAAAGCCATGTCATTCCTGCCTAGATCTACAAACTTTCCTGAATTTCCTCCTGAATGGGAAATTAAATATGCTACTTGGAAAAAAAAAACTTTAATAATTTGCTATTTTCCAAGAGATTTGTGTCAAAGGTTTTCTTGTACACACTCTAGTGTAGATTCTTTATTTGGTTTCCTCTTTACACATTAAGAGACTTCATGTTTGACTTCAACCAGAAGAAAATAATTTTTTAAGTGATGACGAAAAAATATACAGGGGAGAGACCCAAAAGCCCAACTCTCTTTAAGAAAATGGTGATTTTGCTTTGTCACTGGTAACTGGTAAACTGCAAAGAACACAACATCAAACTCTTGTAAACACTTTTAAAAGTTACATTCAGCTAAAAAAAAAGTTTTACTGAAATATATTTGATGATTCAATGGTATCTGAAATGTAAATCAATATTTTAAACTAAGTAAATCTTAAAATCCTCCACTTTTCATGTAACTGAGAAATCATTTTAATGACATTATAAAGCTTAAATTATTTTGGTAAAAGCTCATAAATACGAAAGTCTAAGCATCTTTTCATGGATAATAAAAACCAGAGGGAAATACAAATACTCCATAATTTTAGATACAAGCTTAATTCTATAGGGCTTAGTTAAGAGCTATACATTACCACACAATTACTTCTGTGTGATAAAGTACCAAAATCAGATTGGTATTTTTGCCCTGTTGTTTTGTCTCACACAATCTCTAACTGAGCCCATTTCCTTCCCTCCTAACCTCTGCTTTCACCTACTGCATCTTCAGACTTCTTTCTGTGCATTTGAAGTTATTCTTGTTGCTCACCAAAATCTGGGGTCTAATACAACATATTTGATATAAGAATAGAGAGGAGATGCTTTTCTCCAGGTGGCAATAAGTAATTTTTCTTTATGGCTTTCTTCCTATAGAGAGAGAAGCAATTGGTTTTACTGAATTTAGCCTTCACACACTCCTTTATTTCAGATTTTCTGTAACACTCACTGAACCTGATCACAGTAATTAATCACCACATACCATCCTTTGAAAGCACATGTTGGGCTAGCTAGGCAAGAGGTTTGGAGATTAGCAGGCCTTATTTAAATGAGCAACACAGCATTATCTGCTTACCAGGTGCCCTGCACAGTAAGTTCACTGAATTAAAGCCACCTGACAGCAGATAAGGCAGCTGATCCTCGTGCTGCTCATGTGCTTCAACTGCATTACTTAAGAATCATCCAAATAAACTTCTCGTGTTACAAGGAGCATCCTAAATTAATCCAGAGTAGGGGGATTGCAGGTTTCAGGAGTGTATTTATTAAATCAAAGCCCTAGAAACCTAGGGACAGACAACACCACGTCCACCTGCTTAGATTTCACCTTCAAGCTGTGCCACACAAAATAACAAAGCCCTGCATCTCAAATACAGGGACTATCTTAATACTGGGGACTGCTTTAGCATTTACACCCAGCTGAGCAGCTTTGGCTTCGTGCACAGCATGGCACACAGAGAAAGTCAGTCAGTACTTTGCACTAACCTATCCTTCCTGAATAGAATCTAACTAATTAAGAGTCAATTTGATTCAATTACAGCATCAAGCCAAGTTCCCAGAAGACACAGATGAGGCTGATAAGGCCTTTTGAAAGCACAAAAATCTAGACTGCAATTATGTTTTACAAGGCTCCTCTTCAAAGAGCTGAGCTTCCCAGAGGAGGTCTCAGCAAGGGGGTTTGGCTCTTGCAGGTGGCCCCAGCCCCACACAACACCCAGTTGTATTAAAGGTGTAGCTGTGTCACCAGTATCAGCAACTCCAGGTCACTTCAAATATCTGGAGCCACTAATTATCTGGGAGACATTATGGAACAACTACATTTTAATATCTTTTTCCTCAAGACTGAGATTGCTTTGAAGAGCAGCATTTCTTATTCAGTAATAATCTCGTAACGACGCGTGCTTCAGCACTGATTTGCATCTCTGACTGTACACTGCACACAGAGACTCAGGTGCCTCTAACACCCTGTTTTCCATTATTCTGAGTAGCCAGGCAATATGTGTGTTTTAATTGGAACCAGAAACACATACTTGATACGACCCAGCAGTCCCTTGTACAGTGACACTGGGTGCCCATGGTATGCATTTAGATCCAGGCTTCCCTGGAGTTTAGAGGTGAGCATGTGAGCTGCAGATAAAATTAATATTTCCTTCTTCTGAACACTGAGATACTGAAGCAGAAAAATAATCTTATTCCATAACTTGCCCCTCTGGCCTTCATCCTCCCCAGCTAATGAGGGTTGGGGGAGAGACACTCATTTATTGATGCTGCTCAGAGACTGCAAACTTCATATTGTTGCAAAAGCTGCAAAGGCTGGTTTTGATTTTAAAAATCAAGAACATTTCTGGTGCTGACAAATTTTCCAGCCCAGCTTTCACTCATGAAGAGTTTAAGGAAAACCCTCATCAGCCTGGTAAGAGCCCTCAGTCTGACACAGCTTCAATGACAGCTCAGCCAAAGATCCCTTTTTTCTAAGGGTTAAGATCAAGCATCTCCTCATTTTTTTTCCAGTTTTAAACATTTTTCATCTGTATTAAATATCTTTGCTGTTAAATGCTGCCAGTCATGTGTAAGTCATGGGATTCTTGGGTGACCTCTGCAGTAACATCCCAACCTTCCTGAAATCTGCACCTGTGACACGTGGCAGCTCTTTTCTGTGTAGTACAGAATTACCCTATCTTCAAGGAACAGCGTTTTCAAGATTTGGGGCTGCATAGCTCTCCAGACCAGCACAATGGTCTGCTGAAGACCCACCATATTGCTCACCCTGTCATTAAGTTAATACTAAAATATTAAAAATGTAATCCTTTGGTATTAATTATTTCTGCTGCACTGTTAAAACTGCACTAAAATAGCACAACACAGAGGAGAGTCACTTCTTCCACATAGAGGACACAGTGGTTAATTCACATGCCAAGAATCTTCCTCAATTGACAGACTTGGATTCATATAGACACATATTATTAGTGGCATATTGCCTGCTAATAGTAAAAGAATAATATAAATCATATTCATTGCTCATTACTATCTACAGTCCTACTTAAGTGTTACATGTGGTTTTCTACTCCTACTCCAAATGGTTTTGCACACCTGCTTGCAACTAAAATTAGATTGCAAACACTGAAATTTGACATTACAATGTCCAAAAGTACAACTAAACCTGTAAAACTCTATCTGATGATAAATCAGTGAAAATCTAAAAACCCAGGCTAAAGGGATGATGACCATTAACAAGGGGTAGAAACTTTATTAAGTTCTCCAGCTTTGCACACTGAGCAGCAACAAATAACTGTGCAATTCAAAATTATCCTCACATTCCTGAGCTGCTCCTTTATCCTGGATTGCTTTTATTTTATTTTAGGGATTTGTGTATTGCTGAAATAAGTATTTTTTCCTTAAAAAACACTGGAGAACTGGCATAGCCCAGTTTTTCCCCACACATTACAAACAGAAGACAGAAAAAATGCAGTATATTCAGTACTGTAAATATAACCTGAAAAATTGGTGGTGGAACAAATTAGACAAATTTAATTTCATTTTCCACATTTGCTCATTTACCTAATAAACAGAAATGGAACTCAAATTAGCTTATTAGAACCACTAAGCCAATACATTTCTGTTCTGGAAATAGGCCACATGTCTCACTTATGAAGAGTTATTAAATAGAAACCTTTCTCAAAAAAATCTCTTAACAGATTCCCTTCCCAAATATAACAAATGAACTCATAAATAGACACAATATTCATAATACCTAAAGAATTATTGCTGTTGTAGTCTCAATGCATTCCTTTAGTGCATTCCAACTCCGTGAGCATTCAGACTGCCTTACAGCTGGCAGGATAGGGCAGGAAAAAAATCACCCAACAATGGAAAAACTGTATAACATGTCATTCAGAATGTGGCATCACGTGAAAATGAGGTGGTGGATTCCAAGGTGACCTGACACAAAGCTTGGGGCCTGGAATTTCATCCAACATCTGTGTTGGAACAGGCCACAATGCCTGTGTGCACTGCCTGTGCTCCCATTTTCAGCACCTTCAAGGCCAACGGGGAAAAAGAAATCACTCTCAAAGAAAATATAATTAAAGGATTCAGTGCACAACTCAATTTTTTTTCACTGATTTTTTACTGCAATAATCATAATTATTTGCTTCTCCTCCAAGGCAAAACTAATTTGTCCTAAATGATCACACAGTGCTGGTTACTATGTTTGTGGTCTGGTCTAAAAATGGCCTAAAAAATCAAACACACACACCCTCCCTGACTTCTACTGTGTTTCATGTCAAACAAATTCTTTGCAACATTTCCTAGGGACAAGACAAAATATTTCAGGCTCTGAGACTAAAATAAAGGTGTAGCCAGTGATTAGAGAAAAGACAAGCAAATTCTCCTCCCTTCAGGAGGCACAGCAGTAGAAATCACAGATAAATTTATCAGTGCCTGATTTCTTACCCCCAGAATTAGGGCACGTTATTTAAAATACACTCACTCCACCCACACACACTGAAAGGGGGAAGTTACTGCAAATAAGAAGAGGCAATCACTTGTGCAAAGCAGCCAGGATTAGCATTAAGCTTGCCATTTGATGATGTTTAAGGAGCACTTAGAACATCATTCTCTCTGTGTGCTCATGAGAAAACGTTGGGTTTCTCATTAATTAGAATTTCATCAGGTGGGTATAAAAGGTAACTTGGAGCTGTAGGAACTTTTTAGGCCTAGGCGTGGGATGTAATGGTCTGAGTGTGTGGGGAGTAACAATTTAGGTCACACAGATCTTGCCAGGGAAAAGTCCAGGTTAACAAGGGGTTTTAGTTCTGATTTACACCATAGGCAGTGAGAACAGAATCATAGAAAAGATTCCTAATTTACCTTCACCTTAAAGAGGATGCATAAAACGTTCTTGCTGACACAAATCAAGATATAAAGCAATATATAAAAAACAGCTGCAAATTGTCAGGTCCCCAAAAAGCAATCACTGAAAAGAAGGAGAAACCCTTAGAATCACAGAATCATTAAGGCTGGAGAAAATCTCCAAGATCACCAAGCCCAGCCTTTGACTAAACACCACCCTAGCACTGAAATGTCACATCCAGTCATTTATTGAACACTTCCAGGAATGAAGACTCCACCATCTCCTGGGCAGACCATTCCAATGTTTGACAACCCTTTCCATGAAGAAATTTTTCCTGATGTTTAATCTGAACCTCCCGTGGTGCATCTTGAGGCTGTGTCCTCTTGTCCTGGCTGTCTGGAAGAAGAGGTCAGCCCACGCCTGGCTGCACCCTCCTTCCAGGGATTTGAGCCTCCTTTTCTCCAGGCTGAACACCCCAGCTCCCTCAGCCTCTCCTCACAGGACTTACTCTCTAGATCCTTCACCAGGACACCTTTGCTGTCCTTCTCTGGACATGCTCCAGTGTCTCCAAACCCTGTTAAAGTAGTAGAAATCTAACTACAGCTTTGGTTTGGTGGGTTGCATTTCTGGAGTTTATATAAGCACATGTATGAAAAGAAAAACAAAAACAAAAACAAACCACCTACTACTAGAAGTGTTTATATTAGAAAAAAGTAAAATTCAAAGTACTGGCAGCCAAAGCAAGAAGCAAGGAACTCACCAGAAATAGTGTGCAAGGGAAGTTAGGAACCATTTGCTTGGAATAAGTCTTTTAACTCCAAGAACTCTCTAAGGTACCAATGAAGGCTTAGGTTTCACTGCAAGATCAACAACGAATTAAAACAAAATACAGGTTTATACATAACTGTCCAGAATTCACCTGAAGTGAAGTACTCCTGGTGCAGCATTTCTCCTCCCTCAGTTTTGCTTCCAGGAGCATCTCCTGCTGACACCTGAGCTGCTGCAGGTGTTCCAGCAAAGCTACTCACTCACAGGCTCTTGTCAAACACTTCTAAATTCAAAGACCAAAGAAAAGAGGGGAGAAAATGAAAATAATAAGAAACCATGTCGTTTTACCCAGTGGTTTGTCCAAGCATGTGCCTCCTATCACACAAGGAGCACTAACAGCTGAGGATAGTTGACAGGCTCCCACTTCCCTCATCCGTTTAAGCTCTCATGGACCTACCAGGAGAAATTAAAAAGGCAAAATCTTGCAGCTGAGGCAAGGGATCATTCTTATCTGATAAGACCTCACCTAGACACTGCAGGCTTTCCCAGAGAGACCAATAAAGAGGTATCACATGACAACATCATGAAATGAGATGCTGCAAACTTCAATGTGCCCTGCACCCCTCAAGGAGACAAATTTGGGGTGCAGGAAGAAGTAAAACTGCTCCTACGGGCTTTCTCTCTCTTGACTTGTTGTGAAGTTTGTACAGCAACACCTAAAGGGCCTAAATATATACCATATATTCCACTTTGTTACTGAAAAGACTGTTCAAGATTTCTGTAAACAGGATTTTTATGGGTGAGAACACCACCCATAGGTCTAGACAAAAATCTCATGAAGTATTATTGCACTGTGTTTTATTATGCAGTAAATATTTTTTTTCTTTTTGAGAATGGGATAAGATGAGGTGAACTGAAGCCAGTGGTGCCAAGAAATGAGCAGTACCATGTCAGGAAAATACCCACGCTAAGCAACACATTGCAGGAGCCTCCAGCTCCTGGGTAGAAGTAAATTGTCTCTGAGTGAGGTTTTTGACAATCCAATCAGTCTGGAAAAAACAGGAGCACACAGAATTTAGCACATCCTGTGAAGCAAAAACCTGCTGGGCCTGCTCATGTCTAAAGTTTAAGGTAACTTCAAGGTTGGTCTTAATAGGAAAATATTAAATACCCCTGGTTGGGGGTGACAAATTGTTGAGAGTAACCCAAAATGTTACTCTAGCTCATGTTTCTTTCTGTCCAAAATTGTTACTATATCTGTGTTATATGACATATTTTTCTATAGATGACATGTGCATATATACAAATTGTAGAGTGGCACTTTATAGTGCCAATTCACAGATTTTATTTAGTTTATATATGTGTATATACATATGTGTAAGTTTTACATATATATATATACATGCATTTTCCAGCAAGATCTGGCTTGAAGGAGAAAAGCTGGCAAATCTAAAACCAATCAGAAAGAGAAATGCTGTATGAAACCATGTTGCTTTGAGGACACAAAAAGCCTCCAATCAGTAATCCAAACTGCTTTGATGAATTTCCTGTATACAAAGAGCTACTGCAGTTTCTCCAGTGTCTCTGGATTTCCCCATCAGAAACATAATTTTCAGCTTATTTAAATTAATCCTCTGTCGACCCACACTCATGAACTAAACCTCCACTTTACCCAGATACTGTTGATGTAAGAAAACTGAATTAAGTGAATCTGATGACCACACTGGTGAGCTGGAGGTGAAAACCATCATCATACAAATAATGTCATGGCCCAAAAGGTCTTCCTCAGCATCTTCTGTCCATTCTGAATTGGGGACCAGTAGCAGAATCTGTTTGGACTGTGTGGCACAACAATATTTGATTTTTGAAGGAATTTTGAAGGATTTTTGAAGGAATTTTGAATGAGTTAGAGACAGGACCTCTGAGTTTTTTAGATGATGGGATTTATTTTTCTTATCTTCTACATAAGCAGGAAGGATGAGTTCAGCTCACATCTTTACTGCATTCAGAAGGTCCCAAGACCCCCAGTTACAATAAATAAAACACTGCCAACAAGGATATTTATGTTTTTGACCCAATCCTTGAATATTTCATCTTATGGACTCATGCAACAGTGTAAGCTTTCTTAGCCAATCATGTTATGACACACAAACCCACAGTGCTGCATTCTAAACTCCTTGTTTACCCTTGTAACTACTTTTATTTTTTCTGTATCTTAAACTCTAAAACTCTAAACTTTCTTCTTCTTAGCTTAACATGTCTCTGCTTTAAACTATAAATCCACATTCTTGCTTCTAGCACCTAAATTTGGAAGCCTTTTCCAAGGTCTCAGATCAAATCCTGTGTTTAATTCTAAGCTTTGGTTTACAGGCCCAAAGTTCTGACAATTCCCTGCATTTTGGATTCCAACACAAAGGTCAGGATATCTGTGTTCTTCCTCATTCCTCCTGTTTTGAGGAGTCACCAGTCCCCCTGATTTTTGGCCTCTGTAGGAAGCATCCTGTAGCAGGTCCAAAGTAAGGCTGTGGTTTGGTATAAAACAGATTTAACAGGAGCAGCAGAGAGGGGACAGTGGATGAACCTCAGAGCTCAGACACCACACTTCAGAGACATACAGTTAGTGGAGATGGCTGGAAAATATTGTCTTACACCAACGGAGCAGGGCAGAAAGATGCAAATAAGCTCAAATTCCTGCCTGATGTACATTTAGAGATGAAGAGGTGATCAGCCTGCAGGCTCCTCTTCAGAGCTCTTCAGATTCCAGGTCAGTGTATTTTATACTTTATTGGCAACAGCATGGCAACACCATTCTGGGGCATTTAATTACTCTCCTATGGCATTTGCACTTGGTAATGCTGGGCAGGCTGCCATCAGTGCAGAAACATCCAGTTCATACCTGAGGCATCTTTTACTCCACTTGGTTTGCTCCAAGGAACAAACTTCACAGATACAACTCAAGCTTGCAGCTGTTCCCTGTCTCCCTTACTCCCCACTTCCCCACTGGGACCACAAAGGGATTTATGCCTGCAGAGGAAAACAGGTTTTTTTTTTCCTTCTCAGTATCTTTTATTTTATTTTTACATCCTACTAAACATTTCCAGAAACAAAACAAAGCCCAGTTTGCAAGCTGTGCTGGAAATTGGGCTTATGCAGAGTCCACTTTTCAACATGGGGTTACAATGGACAGAGGAGCAGGAGCTGATCAGCTTGATGATGGGGAAAGAAGGGATGCTGGAAGGCAAGATAAAATATGCTCAAAAGCAGTGCATCTGGCACCTTCCTTAGGAGGCACAAGGCAGAAACAGGACTTAAATGTATTCTGTGTTTATCTTTACAAACACATGTATTTCAGGTAGGAAATAATTGAAAAAAAAAAAAAGGTGACTGAGCTGGCATTGATATGCAAAAATCTTTCTGCCTTGTCTGGTGCAGACTGGAGGATCACCAACACCTGTACCCACATCAGGAGCAGCACAGCTTCTCCCAGCCTGAGATCCTACTCACCCTGAGAGATTCCTGGAGCTGGCACAGGTAAAAACACCAGTGAAAACACATCAACACAGAGCACACTTCCAGCACCAAAGCAAACAACAGCAAGTAAGATTTGAAGTGAAGGGGTTGTAGCCAAAACTTCTGGGCTAATTTGAAACCCTTTTTCCTAAAACATGTTGAATATAATCAGTTCCAGTTTTAATGTCAGCACTCTTATCCTTGCAAGAATGCACTATGCTGCTCTTCAAGATGGTTTTCTTATCAGCACGTGGCTGCATATGACTCCATGGAGTTCTCAACAATACCTCCTATTACAAAGAGACATTACTCTGAATCTAAATACTCTGATCAATTTTCTTCACGGATTTTAATCCATAATGCATTATATTTCAGTGTCATTATTTGCAGGAACATTCTGGCTAGCTCAGTATACTTTCACAACTGGAGCATAACGGAAAAAATACAATTTTTCCTGCCATCAGAAATATTTCTAATCGGTTTTATAGAAGAATAACATGGATTTCCCCAAAACACAGGTGGGGAAAAGGAAATTTATTCATAAAATGTTTTGTTAGATATGTTAAAAATGTACATATGTTAAACTAACTGGAATAAAAGAGTTTCTCACCTCCCTCTTCTCCCCTTAAACACAGAGGCAGTTTTGCAGCAGGCACACAACAACTTCATGGTTGTAGTGGATACTTCAACTTAAGAAGCCTGCTGGCTATATTCCAATAAATGTCATAAAACTTAAAGATTTCATTGTTATTCGTTTTAATCCATAAGAAACATCTGCATTGCTCCACTCTCCCTCCCATTTCATCAACTCCTCACTATGTATTAGCATATCATAAACTATTCTAGCAGGTTCAGGGGGGTTGTTCAGGCTTCTTTTCTAAGGACTTTTATCATCCTCTTGGAAATTTTCCACGCTGGCCAAGAGTTCCTTGGCTGGGCACCACAAGCTTGTTGCCCACGCTGTTCCACTTCCTAAAGCACACCAGGGAATGTTGCCTGGCTGATTGCTGCTTGTGCCTGCTTTAGGGACAGCAAGACCACGACACAATAATCAGCTCTCCACAGGGAGAAATATCCCAGCTGGGTGCCCTGTTGAAGCATCCCCCTGAAACGACAGCTTTTAGAATGTGAATGTGTTTTAGGATTGACAACTACTGCCTTTGCTCTTTACATTCCTGTCTTGTGCCCCCCTAACCGCAAAGGAACAAAGAAAAGCAATTAGAGAGGAACTTATTTGGAGCTATCAGGAGACACAAATAAAAATCCATAGTATCACAAACAGTGTGGGGCTTCTGAGGAGCAAGAGCACCTGAAAGAAACAAACTCACGCCAGAATGAAAGACATACCCATATTCTGATCCAAACTGCACAAGCAAGGGCAACCTCCTCCCCTAAAAGGGATCTTGTAGACACAAATGTGAGTAGGACCATGCCCGAGTTTCATTCAAAAGGCACCCACCTATTTCCACAGGCAGGTATTTGTCAGCCCTAAGGAGTGCTTGTAAGCATTGGATTCATCTCAGGAAATCCACCTCCTGCCTTGACACCCAGGACACATCTGCTGGGGCTGCCAAAACTGCAGTCGTGCAGCTTGACAGGAATGCTCTGAACCAAAGAGCTCAGAGCCTGAGGCTTCCAAAAGGCAGCAGAGGCACTGCTGGGGCCACCACAGGCTGTGTGAGCTGTGGGAACAGAGGGCTGCTGCTTCTCCTCACAGCTGCTCTGCAGGGCTGAGGGGCTTGCACAAATGGAATGCAGAACATTGGGCTAATACGCAGAAAAAAATAATGTATTGCACAGTTTTTGAACTCTGGAGAGTGCAAATACTCAGAGCAAATACACTCTGAAGGAACAGCAGTATCAATTATCACTAAAATGATAATTTCTCTTTAAGGAAGGAGACCAATGAAAACCACCTTAAGCCACTGTAATGGTTTTCAATTTCTTAGGTTCTGCTGACACCAGGTGGCACAAAGGAAAATAGTCTTAAAGCAATAAACATCCCTGGCCCTGCTTCAGCAGCCAATCACACCTCACCCTGTCTGAGTCAAGATTTGCCATTTCTATTACTACAAAACCAACACACTCAAAGTTTTAGAAGAGATGCCTTGGAAGGCTTTTGCAGGTTAATAACACCTGCCATATGAACTGTTCACCCCCAAGTACTCCAACCTTTTGCATACAGTTGTGTTAGTGCAGAGGGATTTGTAAAAAGACATATATATATATATGCTCTATACAGCCAGAGCCTTTGCAACCACCCATATAAAATGAGTCCCAGTTCTTAACAGGAAAAAAAAATCACCATCATACCTCATCTGGCACTGGTCAACATCCCCCAGATAACCTAAACACAAGAGGAAAAAACACCTTTGCATGAATAGCAAAGTATTTTCTTACACAAAGTGTACATCTCCTCTCATTAAGTCATGACTGAGGCACGTTCCCCATACACCTCTATGTTGGCAATATATTTATTAAATCAATAATAATTTTTGGGCATGGAAATACAAGGAGCAGCCATAAAATGTTTGGGTATTAGGTTAAACTCACAAAGAACAAAAACATTCAGATACTGCTGGCTGCAAGTACTAAACTGTTTATTAAATCAGAGGAGCTCTCAGAAAGGAGAGAAAGTCCAAGATCAGCCACAGTTCAGATTTCCATGGTTTGTTTTCAAAGACCATTGTCAAAAACCCTTCAAGCTTCAACCTGGCTCCTCATCCCTTTGAAAGAGCTCAGCTTTGAGCCATTTATGCCAGGGTGAACAGGAGGCCAGTTTTCATGGGAAGGACAGGGATTGGGCCTGGCAAACCATGGACTGGGGAGAAGCAGGGTGATCTCTGCTAAGGCATTGGGAATAGAATGACTTACAATAAAATTGAGGTTGGTATGAGAATGATTGTGTGCTCCAGAATATGGAAAGGTGATCAGGCTCCATTGTATTTTCACAGCACCTGCTCTGATTCCTGCCCTGCCACTTCCACTGAGAATCAAATACATGCAAAGAGTTTAGGAATCTCTTTTCAAATTTTCACCAAACCTTTGTCTGCATAGTCCATGGCTACATGCAGCTGAGCTGACAGAGAACCATTTCTAAACACTCAGGTGAAAAATTGACCAAAAATGGGCATTTCTGAGAACATTGTGGGACTGCTCAGGATGGACTGGCAGTCAGAGAAGAGCAGACACTTCACACCAGCTGAAAACCTGCCTGCGGAGGTCCGGCTGCCCTTTGCTGGGCAGGTACTGAAAGGAAGAAACTCCACTAGTCAGAGTGGGGGTGCTCCATGAATGGCCATCTCTGCAAATAAGAACATTTTTAATTAATTGTCCACACTAGCTTCTAAACTATGAGCTTAGTCACTGAGTACTTACATCAATAGTCAGGTTATTTTGACTTTGATTACTGTATTTACATCCCAAAATAAAATACTCTGATCATTTTTCCAACCAGCTTTGTAGAAACATCACTTAGGCTGACTGTTCCATTCTTAAACTCCTATTTTTCAAACTATCATAGCCCCTAGAGCCAGTATCTGAATGGAGATGTTGGAAAAACACCTGCAAAAGTTTTTTAGCGTTATAATAATTGTATTTTCTAGCAGTTCACAACAATTAGCAGCACATTTCCATTGGAGGTGCCTTTTGTTGAGAAAACATTTTTCCCTAAGAAATATCAAGCAGAGGAACAAGAGACAGGAATTCATGTCTCCTGGTTTTTGCTTGCAGCTCTCCAAGAGCAGAAAAATCCATGGGATTAATATCCAATTTCAAAGCCATGTGACTGCACTTGGAAAAGTGGCCTTGCCCAAGTTTGGCTGCCAGTAGAGTAAGGCAATAACTTTTGTTAGAGTAAATAATACTTTTAAATTAAGTGGGCTTGGCTGGTTGGTGTTATTTTTTTTAACTAATCATGATGCTTAAAAACACTCTGGGCACAGGACAACAGGAAACATCTGTCCCAAACATACAGCTTTTCCTTATATGGCATATAATGGTCAGATGGAAAATTATGTCATTTTTAAAGGCAAGACTAAGTGTAACACTTCCACCTACTCTGCCCTCTCACCATTCCTGTTCAAATGCCAGCTGTGTAGCTTGCCAAATCTTTACTTAAGCTTCATGGTTTTTAAAAAACCATGTCAGGGTGCAGTTCTAAATCTCCTATCTCAGTTTGACCAGTATTTTACAATACAGGCAGCCTACAAGTCAAAAAAAATAAAAACCACAGTGGTTACAGGACGTGCAGCATTATAACTGTGATGTGCATTTGGATTAAAAACTCTCACCAGTGAGTTATCCCCACAATCAGGGAGAGAGCTGTGCATGCTGGCTCTGATGGCAGTCACAGCAGGTGCCCAGGGCAGACTGGAAGGGCAAGGCAGACCTGGGGAACAGCAAATATACAAGGTGCCATCACCTCTGAAAGCAGTCAAAGTGTAACAACCTGCAGTCTTTCATTTCCCCCGAAGCTTCTTTGGCAGTTTTGCAGCCTCTTCTCAGCTCTTGCTGTTTGCTGGCAGTTTCCAACTGCTCGTCTGCCTCCCGTGGATCTGACAGAAGTGTCAGCAGCCCTGGATGCAGCAGGTGGAGCAGCTGTGTGACACTTTGATAGCCACCACAAAATAAATGACTGACATGTGTTAGAAACAGCAAAGCTTTCTGGTCAGCAGCCTGCCTTCCAACCTTCCACGGGAAAGGTGGGTGAGTTGAAGCAACAGGTGCAACTTTAGCTCTGTGTCTCCCCCGTTTGTTACACCCAGGAGTGACTCAGGAAGTGCAATACACAAACACCAACAGGCACTCAGCTGGCATCATTTGTTTAATAAAGTTTTTTTCTGGTTTTAAAAAAGTTTACAAGACAGATGTGTTCCACATGATAAACAACTAGAGGCTGATCTCTTGTAATAACTTAATCCATGCAGAAAGACTGGTCTGCCTAACCTGATGTTAGGCAGCAGCTAACAATTTACCAAAATATGCACAGATCTGCACACTGCAATGGAAACAGGTAGCACGTGACACCACGGAGTGAGAACCAATACACAAGCCTGCTCAGAGAATTTTCAGAATTCAAGTGTAAGTTTAAGGAAAAACCCTGATTTATTCTTTAAATGGAGCTTATGTACTGAGAGTGAAATGTTCTGCTACAATCTGCCTACAGTCACCCTTTACTCAGCAGTCGTGTGAGAACGCATACACAGAAATGTCACAAGTCCTTTTCACTACTGACACTACACATTAACAACTGAATCTGATAGCATTGCTTTGGTTGGTTCAATACAGAATGATAGGTTTCTAATGTCTCAGCTCTGCTTTCCCATTTTCCATCCTTTTCCAAAGTCACTGAAGAGTGCTGCTGAGGCGAATGTTGGGTCTTTCTTCAAGAATTCAGTGTAGCTTTTGTGTAAGAAACTGTGGAAGGCAAACAAACAGGAGCATTACTGCAGGTAGAGCAGAAATACAGCAGGATTCCTTCAAATCCCATAGAGAAAAGAATCTTTACTTATTGTCACAGCATGAAAACTAATGCTAAGTTATCTGCATATCACATTTTAGAGACACTCAGCTCTTTAGAAATCCAAATGTTATTGGAAAGACTGGGCTGACCAAAGCATTCCAGAAGGCCTGCAAACCCTCTAAAATGTTCTTATTTCAACACACATGTTCTTATTTTCAACCCAGAAACAAAGAAAAATAAACCCTGTATAGAACAGAAATCATCACCCAATGTTTAACCACTTGGGAAATCCATGGATTTAAAAAAGGAAAAAAAAGGTAAGGAACTTTGTGAGCAAGGAATGATGCTGAATTGTATAAATCACAGCCAGACTAAACTCTGGGGACAGGAAAATTAGAGAAAGGTTAAACCTTAACTTTGCAAAGCTGTTAATAATGAAACTGCACAGCCAGCTCAGGGCTTCAGTGTGCAGATGAGGATAATAACACTTTCTTGATAGCTTGGACATGTCTGAAAAGTCAAAATCAGCAATGTAGCTTTTCGGAGGCAGGAAGGGGGAGGGAAGGTAATGCAAGCTGAAGGCTTAAAACTGAGTGGAAGAGTATGATAAACACATATCTACACAGGCAGATAATCCATGACAAAGGATTCAGGTCTACAGTCAGCCTAATTCCATTCACTGATGTCTAGGCATGTCCTGCAGGTCAAGTGCCTGAAGGGAGAGAAGATCTCCTGCTGCCAAGGCAAGTTTGGCTCTCAATGCCTGCCCTAATGTCCATATTAGATGGTGGAAGTCCACAAAACAGCCTGTTACTAATTCATCCTGGCAAAGAACAAACTGAGGAGGAGCAAGGAAGAACCATGAAAGGAAGGTGCAGTTCTGCCCTGTCTCCAGCTTCTGAGCTGTTTTCCACCTCCATTGCTGGGGACTGTGCTGCATTTGGGCTGTTCCAGAGTGAGCTCCCTGCTAGGTGAGGACAGACAGAAATACAACCCTGTGTCTCCGTGTATCTGAAGAACACAAGGCAGGATGCTGAGCTAAGTCACTGCTGTATTATCAGATCAAACTTCCAGATTTCCTGAGTCAACATGGAAAGAGTCACAACTGGGCCAGACCCACAACTCCAGCCAAGCACACAGCTGGGAAGAGGTTTTCACCCACCCCAACATTCTGGTGTGCAACTGCAGATGGGAGCAGAGGCTGTAAAATTTATAAAACCAGCAAGATCGTAAAATTTCACCTTCCAGCACTTCTAATGCCACTCTCTGCATGTGCTGCTTCAGTAAAACAGGCAGGGGGCCAAGCATTACAGAGGAGAGGAGAAGCCAAACCTGAGGCCTTGCCTTGGGTGAGCTAAGGCTCTCTTTCTGAGGACACATCTCCTTCTGCTCCGCTGCTGGCACTGGGGTCATCCTTGCTTCGGGGGGCATTTCTTTCTCTACTTGACTCAGAGGGCACCTTGGTTCTGGTCTTCTCTTTTCTTTGTTGCTGTTTTTCAAGTTTTGTCAGCTGTTCACAAAGTCAGGAAAAAATACATCACGCAATAAAACAATTTCAGAAGTCTATTTCTAAAAAATTGTAAATGTGAGCATTTGTATAAAACTTGCAACTTAGATTCACATCACCAATACATGTATCAACAGAACAAAAAAGAAAAAAAAAAAGCTGAAGGCTGAGACAAGGCAGTGAATTATCCCCATAAGATAACATGATCACCCCAAGTACAAAACAGAAGTGATTTATTTATATCCCTCTAGCACAAGCCATACAAAAAATACATTTTGATTCACTAATCCAAATGTATTTTTACTAATTACATTGCAAATTCCTTATAAAGTTCCGATTACCAATTACAAACACAGACAATTGCTCAGACAAAATGAGGTATTTCACTGTCACATCCAATGACATAAAAGAGCTATTCATCAGCAATTATTTGTCTAATCTCTTCCTGCTAACATCACATTAAACACTGCAGGATGGCTCAGTTATCTCTTCCTGCTAAAGCTGAAAGCACAAATATAAAAACCACACCATCCCTAAGCCTTAGTTCCCACGTTGCAAACAAATCAACAGATTTTTGACAGCAAAAAAAAGAATGCAACAGGAAGGGAAGAGGAAAGAAAACAACAACTTAAATTGGCTCTTCCTCCTCACATTTTCCATGATGGATGTCTTGACCCCACCTCCTCTTGAAATTCCTATCAGCTGAACATTGCTGGGAGCAGGAGTGGGAGCTGTATTTGTTCTTTTCTGTACCTTTTCTGTCTCTTCTTCTAATTCTCCCTCCTCTGAGTTTTAAGCAACTTAAAATTGGACAGGTTTGGAGTTTGTGAAGCTGAATGGGTTAAGCCAATGCTTTATGAAATGTTTTGTGTTAATTGGATGTTGCTCTAAATTTTTGCCAAAGCTGTCTGATATTCTGAAGGTTGCCAGTGAAGCTTTTGTTGTTTTGACCTCTTGATAATATCCTGTTGGAATTTTTCCCTTGCATCTAACTCAGGGAACATGAAAAAACTCTAAGCCCTTTTAAGAGGCTCATCAATGGAGTTTTGGGCCTTACACTGGCAGAGAAAGTTTAAAAACCAGCATCCTTCCCTGTCTTCAGCCCAAGTTGTGGCCACCAGGAAGGTGTTGTCAGATGGGTAAAGCAGGCAGCCTTGAACTGTGAAGGCAAAACCCTTAAACAAGCCAACATTCCCCAAGAAAGAAATGAAACCTTGCAGAATTCTGCACACCTTGGTTATTTTACACCTACACATAGGGCAGCAGTTCTCACTCCAAAAACAGAGCTGCCTCTGCTGCTAATTATGCATGGTTTAGCCTGAGAACTCTTTGGGCTAAAACTGTGAGGGTACAGAAAGAAGACTAGGAACAGAAGTAGATTCTTCAGGGGCTAAAACATGACACAAGAATCCAGAACAGAATTTGAAGGTAAAAACTAAGCCAACTTCAAACCAAGCTATTTTAGGCAACACAGGGCACTTGTATCTGCTCATTTCATACTTGGAGGACTTGTTGAGAAGGATGATGTGAGGGACAGTATCAAAAGCTGTACTAAAATCTAGAAAAACTAAATCCACCACCTTCCCTTCCTTCACTTAGCAGGTGATCTTATTGTAGAAGAGCATTAAATCAGTTAGACAGGACTTTACCTTTTGAATCCATGCTGACTGTGCCTTGTCCTTTAAATGCCTTTGAGTAGCACCCAGCATGATCTTCTCCACATTTTTTCCAGGCATTGAGCTTAGATTAACAGGCTTGTAGTTGCCTGGCTCTTCCCTCATGCCCTTTTTATAAACTGCAGTAAGTTTCCCCAAGGTTAAGTGAATCATTATTCAAATAAGGTTGGTGTAGCCTTGCTGAAGCACAACAATGCTTCCCCCTTTTCTCTCAGCCTGGAAAAGCTGGCCACTGCTGTGTTTAGAGGATGAGGAAGCCTCATCACTGCATTTGGTTTTCAGCACAGCTTGTGCTGTTCCTCAGCAGAGCTAGTTCACTCTCCTGTCCTCTCCAGACTTAAATTTGGGATTCAAATCCACTATTCCCTTGTTTCTGACAGAGAGGCACCTCTCCACTTCCATCCAGCCACTCACAGGCAAAAGCTCCCACATGGCAAGAAACTTCACTAAAGGCAGGGGGGGTGGTCCAGACTCATTAAAAACATTGTTAATGAGTCATGATTAAACAACAGCTTTAATGAGGAGGAGGAATAAACTGTGAAAAGCTGTTCTGCATTACATACACACAACCTTTCCCAGGACAGCAGGCAGCCAACAACAGGCCAGGGAACTGAAGAAAACAATGCAATTATTTGACTGTTCAGAGGCTGCACAGGAAGGACAAGGTCCTTGTCCTAATGGAAGCTGTACTGCTTCAAGACAGGAATGCTAAAAATTTGCAGAGGATACACATCACCCTTTCTAGACAGACCTTAGGGGTCACTTACTTGTTTAGGATCAACAGTGGCTGCTGGGGACTCCAGTTCTATTGTTACAGGACCATCATTCTGGATGTGGACCTGCATGTAGGCACCAAACTTGCCATCTGAAAAGGGAAGAGACAACAAGTGCTTAGAGCCCTTGGGAGGATAACACACACCAAAGTTTTTACCCATTGTAATACCAAAAAGAAAAAGAAAAAATACATATAAGGGCAGCCAACTATTGAACTGCAGAAAGCTACTAAGAGAAAAACTGTGTATGTGCACCCAGGTATGCAGTTTGACATTCAGAGAGGATAAATGCACAGCTAAGTAGAGAAACAAAAAACAAAGCCAAGAGTACAGGTAATCAGGGTGTCCACGGTTCAGGATAGGCAGGACAGCTCTCACTGGGAGGAGATGACATTTTAAAGGCTGTAACAGCTCAGCCTAGGGATCCAGTCCAACTGACCACTTGATGTTTTGAAGAAACTTTATATTCAGGCAAAAGGTAAGGAGACCTGGAGCCTACACTGAAGCATTTGATAATTCAATACTGTAGAGCAGGGGATGATGGGGTGCAGCTCAGTCCCAATCTGCTACAGCCATTTCTACATTCCTGCTGTAACCTAGGCTGGTCTTTGAGAGTTACACAGATGTAACCTACACCCTGTGACCACAAAACCCAGTCCAAACTAATGCATCCTTCTTCAACAAAATAATAAACAAAGAATATTATCTTAAACTTTATCAGTGGAAGCACAACTTTTCAAATTGCTCTCTACAATCATCCCATCCCTCTGCTGTACTTCACTTACAAAAAAGGTTGGTCTTTTCCATTTCTCATTCACATGTATGGACCTAAAAAAAAGTGAACTCTACAAGCCCTTTTTTCCAGAGGCTGATAAAGTGGTCAAATAAACCCCCACCTTTACCAGAACATCAAAGTACTCCCATGTCATAAGCACCTTCTATCTTGCTTTGGCACCAAAACTACTGCCAAGGAACATCTTCCTGTAACAGCTCCCTCCCATTCTCCTCACACATTTAAATTTCTAGTTACTGCCCTTCATCTTTCCCCACTTTAAGACTTCTGGACTGATCAATTCATCTTGCAACATCTTCTGCAATAAAATAGGATCCTAGAAGTATTATTAAAGTGCCAAGTTCATTCTGCTGGACACCCATCTCTCCAAATTCCTTGCCTTCCTCAGATGGAAGATATTCACCTGACATGAGTCAGAGAAGCCACATCTGAGCCATAAAGACTTGAAAAAGAGATATCATTTACTTCCAGAATATTTTTGTGTGTATTTCAAGCCTTATGACCTAGAAATTTCACACTATTTTTATACTTCTAAGCTTGTCTACTTGGAAAGTTATTCTTAATTAACCTCATGTGAGTATTGTTGCTCCAGATAAGAGTACTTATTCTGAAGTGACAACACTCACAAAGGGAATTAATCAGGGAGAATAATTGTGCTTTCAACTTGTACCAAACCTTAATCTGAGTTAAACTCTTCCTTGTTAAACTCTTCCTTGTTCCCGAGTTAAACTCCCCCTTCGTCTCGTATTTATTTAGATATTACTACTAAGGCAGTAAGACATTTCACACTCCTTGCCATGTTAATCTTTGCTACCTCACAAGAATAAATCCACATTCACGACAGAAAGCAAAGCCCTGAAACACAAGGAGGAGCCTTGGTAGGCCTGATATTTGGGTATCAGCTTGCATAACAAGAGTGCTCAGACCTGCAGTCACCAGCTCTGCTCCTCAGAGGGGAGTGAGACGTTTAAGAACACAAGAAAGCACTGAAGCACAACAAGCAAGGAGTTCTGATGCAGCCTTTTATTTCCTAGATGTGGGTGCCCATGTGTTAAACTGCGCTAACCTAGGAACCATGGCCCTGAACCTTCTCCAAGATTTTGTTTGTCAAGTGTCTCACTGCTCTTGTGTGAGAGAATGGTTTGTGCCTCTGTTTGGGGAACAATTCCAACTCTGAGCTCCTGGCTGCCAAGCTCCAGGTAGAGCAGGGAGCAGACAGGAGCTGCCTGCCCAGCACCTACAGCTTCCAACAGCCAAATTCTCCACTGGAACCAGGAACCAGAAAATACGAGGCTCTTAGGAGATAGGACTAGACCTTTATTGATCTGTCTTTGCCTCAGCCACACAAATTAGACTTTCAGTGATTAAATTACTCCTCTAAAACGCATTAAGCAATTTGTAGGATCAAAAGGGAAGGGCACCTACAGCTATCCAGAGACTCAAACTCCAATTTCCAGTAACTACAACTGTTGTGTGTGTGCCTGTGTGTATGTAGGGGCAATGTGAGCAAAGATTCTCCAGACAGCAAAGCAAGAAAAAAACACTGGCAAAGCAATTGGCACAGCAGAAACTTCAACCTAAGAGAATCTTAACAGACTTCGGTGCAACACACCATAACTGGCACAGCTTAATAGGAAAGCAAAATCATAAACTGACAGGCAGTTCTAGTGTTGCCACCAGTTTTAAATTCATGTGTTATCTGACACAATAGCACTCCTGGGTTTCCAAATCTGTGCTTTTAGCACAGAAAGAAAAATGCAGAAGTGAAAGCTCGTTTTGCAGAAAGCACTGGCAAAAAAAAGTGCCAAAATAAGGGCACTTAATATTCATTTCAGATACACAACTGCTATTCACTGAGAGAAGGAATTCAAAAAGCTGCTGTCAAAATATAAGCTGATTGAAAGGGTACCAGAAATGCATTCCTTATCAAGAACAAATGTTGGAAGAACATATCAAGCTAGAAAAGCTTGGAAAATTGTCATTTTTTGACATGTGTGCATTTCACTGTGCCTCCCTGGAAAGCACAGGAATAATTATCCCAACCTAGAGTCAATATGAAAATTAGCCTCTAAATCTTTCCTCAGCTATCAGTTCTCTGTCTTTTTTTTTGCTTTTTTCCGCATAAGGAAAATAAGGCCAACCATTATCTACTAATAGACACCATTTAAAAATAGTCTTTTCTAGAAAGTTGTGTTCTGTCAAGTGTAGCAAAAAGACAGATCTGAATATGAAAATGGACAGAAAGCACTCAGAAAACCAAACAAAAGAGACTGAGCATGGACAGAGCACAAATGCACAGGAAAGCTGGGCATTTTCTGATAAAGAGAAAACTGTTCCACACATGACACAGAGTTGAGGAAAGAGAGTCTAAATCAAAAGCTGTTCTCAAGTAGCACATTACACCTCCCACTGTCACAATTCTATTTAACAGGATGTGGAAGTGACAGATGGAACTGTGCTGTCCATCACACACTGGTGACACCTTCGAGCCTCACTAAACACACTTCTCAGATAAAATGCTTCTCTTGGGTTAATCTAACTGCACAGCACAAAACATCCAGCCTTTGAGGGAGCCTGACCTCAGAGCTTGTCCTCATGGCTGCAGCCTCTCTGGGCTGCTCATGTTGTGCAGCCAAAAGGAATACAAGAACATCTACACAGCATCCAGAGGATGGCCAGCAAATGGCTTGGCTAGAGGAAGACTGGAGCAATCACCCTGACAGGCTCTAGTGAAAATATTGTTAACATCCTTTCAGCTACAGAGAACCAC
Source organism: Irena cyanogastra (assembly GCA_013397155.1). NCBI lineage: Eukaryota > Metazoa > Chordata > Aves > Passeriformes > Irenidae > Irena > Irena cyanogastra. The sequence continues at coordinate 1,729,602 of VWZV01007382.1, forward strand.
AGAATAAAGAAAGCAACAATCAGGAAAGAACACACACAAGAAGGTCCACTGGTCACAGCATGGAACTTACCAACCCTCTGTCCTTACCTTTAATAAGCTCTGGTTTGTAGGCTTTTCTTAGCTGCTCTAGGAAGTTGTTATAAAAAGACTCCGCCTGCTCCGTGGGCATTGCCATGTGATAGTCAGGCTTGTTTCCCTTCAGGATGCACTGGAGAGTGAATTGGCTCACACACAACACTTCATACTGTTTATCCATCACACTTTTGGACCAGTGCTTCCCACTTTCATCTTCGAAGACTCGCAAGTTCAAGATCTTTCGAACCCTGGGAGGAGAAGAAGATAATTCCTAAATTGTCCCCTGTAGGATCAACAGGTGCCATACAGAATGAGACAACAGGTGCATATTCAGTCTGCCTCCACATAACAGGATATCCCTCTGCTCCTTCATTCCCAGCCATGGGAATCTCATCACATTAGGCAGAGCCTTAACCAAGAGAGCCCTTACACAGCTACACAACCACGTCAGGTCATTAATCCACACCATCATTTTACAGAGTGTGGTACCAGGTCAGAATAACTGCATGGTACACAGCGACATAAAGATGGCACAGGAAGTAAGAAAGCTCACTCTTTACTATCTGCTTTTGTGTGTCACAACATTATTTAATGTGTGAACAGCTTTGGGAATTTTAATCCTCCCACCACACCAGGAAATCACACTCAGTAGGAAATGAGATCATCCTAAACTGTGTTTAAAACTGTGGGGGTTTGTTTCCAATCATGATTCACATATACTCCTCCTGCTTTGTCACTTCCTAGCACTATTCCCAGACCAGGCCCCACAAGCCAGATGATGACAACACTTTTTCATCAGGATGAGAGGAGAAATCTAAGAAGAGGGCAGAACTGCACCTGGCAGCAGAGTTTAAATTTTGGGCCGATTTTCTAGAGATAGGGGACAGAACTGACTGGCTCAAGACAACAAGGGGACCTTCACAAGTGGATCCTGAAAAGCAGCAGGCAGCTGCAACCAAGTCCACGGCAGGATTTTGACTGATAACAGGACTGCATCCAAGTCACTCTCCTGTCTTTGGTTTCTTCTTCTGGCTTCTCCACACCTGCAGCACATCAAGTACAAAGGGTTTCAACTGCATCACCCAGGCATTCTGCACTGCACCAGAGATGAGGCAGTCAGTGTAAGACAAAGCTGAGACTTTGTTATGGTCTAGCTTCAGGGCTTTGCCATCACTAAGGCACAGTCACAAGAACATCCTTGCCAATCTGTGTGTGTTAACAGCAAACAATTAACTCCTGAATGGATTGTTGGAAGCATCCACTGGAAGGCCCCAGCAGAAGGCTTAAATCATCATCACTGCTCTGTTTTCTTCATAGAGATGTTCGTTGTTTCATTTACAGGATTACTAAAGTTTCCTTTAATAGGACCTGAAAAGCCTGGCTAAGCTGCTTTCTCTCACCCCTTTTGCCCAGATGCTGGCTTCCTGCCCTTCCTGTGTCAGCCATCCCAACAACCTGGTGCTGAGAGCATGGTAGCTACAGATCTCCTGCCCGCAAAATTCAGAAGCAGCTTCCACATCCACCAAGGCAGGGATGGGAAGCAATGGCAGAGCAGATGTTACACACTGAGGCAGGCAAACAGTAAGGTAAACCAATGGAGCATGTGAGAATAAATACCTCTTCTTCCTGACATCAGTCAGCTCCATCACCTGTTTCTTTTTTGCCTTTGCAAGGACTGAGGTCAGCCCTAGTGCAATAACCAGTCCAAAAGAGACAGGAGAAGCCCCTGGGAGAACTCTCTCTTGCATATGCTTGCTGGCTGAATCCCACTATTCTGTGGCCATGGAGCAGATGGTCAGAGCCAGTCCTCCAAGCTGCCAAAACTGATTCCTGTTTGCAGACAAGCAACTGACAAGACTATCCTGCCTTTAGGAAGAACAAAACTCAAATGCAAACTAAAAGGAGAGTTTGAGGATGCTCATAAATCCCATCCTTGAAGGATGGATTTCTTTTGGATTCAGAAAGGATAGAAACCTAAAAAAGTCTGCTCATGATAAAAAACACATAGTAGAAAATGGGAATAGATTTTTCTCAATGGAACATGAAGAGAAAACTCTAAGAAACCTGTATTCAAGGTAAAATCTGAAGAGGAGCTAACAGGCAAACTTGAATTTCCCAATAGGAATAGCTGATTTGTTTGGCTACTGCACAAGTATCAGCAATGCAGAAATGGAAGAGTACAAGACAAAAGGAAGGGAGTGACTTACATGTGCTCCAGCTCTCTTTGTGTATCTTCCAAAGAAATGCCCAGCAGCACACAGAGGCCTCGTCCTATTGAACTGATTTGTTCACCACCCACTGGAGAAAGGAGAGAGGGAAAAGAAAAATAAGGCTAAATGCACTGTCTTGTTTCATGGCACAAGTTAGGACTGGTTTCAGCTGTCCAACCACTAAAGAAAAGAGCATTCTAAACCCTGTTTTCTCTGTTTCAAATTTGTAGATTTCAAAGACAACACAGAAGCATTCTTTCAAAAGCTTTCCAATGCCACCACTTCTTTATGAGATTGGGTTACTTACTCCAGCATCTAAAAACACTGTATGAAGATTTTTATACTACAGTTGGATCAGTTGTCCTAAACAGAAAGGTGGTAAAACACCCCCCAGTCCCTGAAAACTTATCCACCTGGTTGATGCCACTAAGTGCACTCAATTTCTCTACTCCACCATTCCCTTCATACTTTGCATTTTTTTGAACAGGTGATTTCTACCTGATAGGAGTCCTCATGGATTTTTTTGAAACACGACATTCAACAACCTGCAAATTAGACCCTACTAATTGGGAAAACAATCCCTCTAATGACATTTACAATAAAACACAAACAATCACAGATCTGTAGTGTTTTCCTAAGAAATGTTTTAAACTATCTTAATTTAATTAAATTATCTTAACGTGGCTGACCCTGAGATGACTGTAGAAAGAATAAATTTGGTCTTAAAACTGAGATAAGCACCAGTTACCCAGCTGTTAAAACTGCATCCAGGCTCGTGACTGGGACAAAAAGCTCCAAACATCCCACAAAATGAAAGGAGAATCAGGCCTCCAGTGAAAGTCAAAAGCGTCTGTGCACTAGTGGCTGGATAGGAGTTTGAGTCCTCCAGAAATTTGTCCTGCTAAGTACAACACTGTCTACCAAACCCTTCAACAGCCAGACACAACAGTTGAAATTCTCCCCAGAAAAGTGGTACTAAGCCAGCAAGAACCCCAGTGCTGACAGGGTACCAGCTGTGGCCACAGTCCCAGCTGTGCACAAAAGCTGTGCCCTCAAAGACACGCTCTGCCAGGGCTGGCACACAGGCAGAAGCTGTTCGATACCTTGAAGGCCACCCTGCTGCACACCAGAGACTCCCACAGCAGGCACTCGCTACCTCACGGGAAAACTCCTTGGAGATTTTATGCACCCTGAGCACAGACGGTCCGAACCAGTGCAGCAACAGGGACATTCCATCAGGACACACCATTCCTGTCGGAACCGGGGCTAGACTCAGGCGAGCAGCTGGGACAGCACCACTGACACACACAGGCAGTGCGAAAAGATGGTCCAGGCTGCACTGTCAACGTGCCTGCGATGCACTGAGGTGACTGTGACTAGTGCCAGCGCATGCAAGCCACGGCAGAGGGACACCGGGATGGCACTGCCGCCACACGCACAGCAACGCACGGCCGTGCCAGGACACCCCACAACACAGCACCGAGGCGGTGCCACAGCACCGAGTCTGCCAGAGCCCAAGAAGCGTTTGGACAATGCTGTCCAGCACATGGTGTGACTCCTGGGGATGTCCTGTGCAGGGCTAAGAGTTGGGCTCCATGAGCCTTGCGGATCCCTTCCAACTCGGAATACTGTGTGATTCCGTGAACACAAGCGAAGCAAGATGACTGCGACTGTGCTGCCAACACAAAGGCGCTCGAGGAGGCGATGGCAGCGTGTCTGCCAGCCCACGCCTGCCAGGCAAGGCTGCACACAGAGCTCCGCACGCACCCCACACACAGGCACCCCACGGGGGCCGGGCCCGTGGCGGAGCCGCAAGCGAGCGCATCCACGCCAAACCCACACCGGGGGACAAGGGTAAGGGAACGCCCGCACACACCCACACACGTACACAGACACGCACACAGCCGCCCCCGCAGCCCCGCGGCCGGGACACACTGACCTGTGACGCTGGCCTGGGCCACCCGCTGCACGATCGCCTTCATGGCGCAGCGCAGCGCAGCGCGGCCGGCGCCGAGCGGGGTCAGCGGCGGCGCCCGGCAGCGGCGGCCGCTCCCCGCGGGCAGCGCCCCCCGGCGCACGGGAGGTGCCGCCGCAGCCCCGGCACCGCCGCTCTGGGGGATTCTATAGGAGAAGGACAGGTGAGCACGGGACAGGTGCGTCCAGATGTTTGGCTTCTCTCTTATTGCCTATAGGGACTTGGGTGTGCCTACCAAAAGGAGAATATGCACGTAAGCAGAGCGGCATCCGCTATAGGAACAGCTATAGGGACACAGCGGGGCACCCGTAAAAATTAGTGGCTGGGCGGAGTGCTGGGGAAAGGAGGGGGTGGCTGCAAGGACCCGAGGAGTCCATGTGGAAAGGTGCGTCTGTAGGTGCACGGGCAGGGTGGGGTTTGGGTTGTAAAAGCTCCTATAGAAGCAAAGGAGTGGGTTGGAAAGGCAGGGACACTTTGCACTAGGTCAGGTTGCTCAAGGTCTTATCCAAAACCTCTCCTTGAACACTTCCACAGCTGAGGCATCCAAGCCCTCCCCAGGCAGCCTGTTCCAGTGCCTCACCACTCTCACAGTCAAGAATTTCTTCCTAATACCTAACCTAAATTTCACCTCTTTTTATTTGTACCAATTCCCCCTTGTCATATCACCACAGTTCCTGAGGAAGAGTCCCTCTCCCTACAGCATCCCTGCAGGGCCCCCTTCAGAAATTGGCAGGATCTGGAAGCTGAGGTGTGTGGGCAGAGGAGATGCAGACAGCTTTCCAAACAGCAAGATGGGAAACNAGACGGTCCGAACCAGTGCAGCAACAGGGACATTCCATCAGGACACACCATTCCTGTCGGAACCGGGGCTAGACTCAGGCGAGCAGCTGGGACAGCACCACTGACACACACAGGCAGTGCAAAAAGATGGTCCAGGCTGCACTGTCAACGTGCCTGCGATGCACTGAGGTGACTGTGACTAGTGCCAGCGCATGCAAGCCACGGCAGAGGGACACCGGGATGGCACTGCCGCCACACGCACAGCAACGCACGGCCGTGCCAGGACACCCCACAACACAGCACCGAGGCGGTGCCACAGCACCGAGTCTGCCAGAGCCCAAGAAGCGTTTGGACAATGCTGTCCAGCACATGGTGTGACTCCTGGGGATGTCCTGTGCAGGGCTAAGAGTTGGGCTCCATGAGCCTTGCGGATCCCTTCCAACTCGGAATACTGTGTGATTCCGTGAACACAAGCGAAGCAAGATGACTGCGACTGTGCTGCCAACACAAAGGCGCTCGAGGAGGCGATGGCAGCGTGTCTGCCAGCCCACGCCTGCCAGGCAAGGCTGCACACAGAGCTCCGCACGCACCCCACACACAGGCACCCCACGGGGGCCGGGCCCGTGGCGGAGCCGCAAGCGAGCGCATCCACGCCAAACCCACACCGGGGGACAAGGGTAAGGGAACGCCCGCACACACCCACACACGTACACAGACACGCACACAGCCGCCCCCGCAGCCCCGCGGCCGGGACACACTGACCTGTGACGCTGGCCTGGGCCACCCGCTGCACGATCGCCTTCATGGCGCAGCGCAGCGCAGCGCGGCCGGCGCCGAGCGGGGTCAGCGGCGGCGCCCGGCAGCGGCGGCCGCTCCCCGCGGGCAGCGCCCCCCGGCGCACGGGAGGTGCCGCCGCAGCCCCGGCACCGCCGCTCTGGGGGATTCTATAGGAGAAGGACAGGTGAGCACGGGACAGGTGCGTCCAGATGTTTGGCTTCTCTCTTATTGCCTATAGGGACTTGGGTGTGCCTACCAAAAGGAGAATATGCACGTAAGCAGAGCGGCATCCGCTATAGGAACAGCTATAGGGACACAGCGGGGCACCCGTAAAAATTAGTGGCTGGGCGGAGTGCTGGGGAAAGGAGGGGGTGGCTGCAAGGACCCGAGGAGTCCATGTGGAAAGGTGCGTCTGTAGGTGCACGGGCAGGGTGGGGTTTGGGTTGTAAAAGCTCCTATAGAAGCAAAGGAGTGGGTTGGAAAGGCAGGGACACTTTGCACTAGGTCAGGTTGCTCAAGGTCTTATCCAAAACCTCTCCTTGAACACTTCCACAGCTGAGGCATCCAAGCCCTCCCCAGGCAGCCTGTTCCAGTGCCTCACCACTCTCACAGTCAAGAATTTCTTCCTAATACCTAACCTAAATTTCACCTCTTTTTATTTGTACCAATTCCCCCTTGTCATATCACCACAGTTCCTGAGGAAGAGTCCCTCTCCCTACAGCATCCCTGCAGGGCCCCCTTCAGAAATTGGCAGGATCTGGAAGCTGAGGTGTGTGGGCAGAGGAGATGCAGACAGCTTTCCAAACAGCAAGATGGGAAACCTTAGGGACCCCTGTGGGGCAGAGCCAGATGTGTCCTAAAAGGGCTAAAAAGCCCCAACAGGGAAGGTGATGTCCACAAGGACTAAGGAAAACCCTACAGAACGAACATTAGCTCTGGCCACAGAGCTGAGGGATTGTACCCTACAAGGGGACATAGCATGTGCAAGGATCAGGAAAACCCCTAAAAGAAGAAACAAGAGCCTGGAGCAGAACATTCAGTAAGTTTTTAGCTTACAGAAACATTTCTGCACTTGTAACTCATCTCTCATGAGCTTTTATTTGAAGGACCATTAAGAACTCCTGTAACCAAAATGTTAAACTACATTCCTTTCCATTTACCAATCATTCCTGAAGTATCCATTTCAGAGCTGCCCAGCTGAGGAGCCATCCCAGGTACATCTGGATTACCTGGGTATGTCCTGCACACCAGCTGGGAAAGCAACTTCACACCAGCGGGGCAGAGCTGCTGTTGCAGCAATGCAAAGGACATTTCTCCAGCAGTGGTCTGGTGCCAGGCACTGGGATGATGTTCTCAGAGGTCCAGCACAACGTTCTGAGTTTCTGAACAGCTCACTTTTCGGAAGGAGGGCTGTCATCAGGAACAAAGAATGATACCACACGCCTGAGCAGTCGAGTAAGAGGAGGCTGATCCTCTTTGTATGTTATTTCTGTTGTCACTGTCAATCCAAAGGGATATTCCTTAGTGTGTATTTCCTTGCGGGTCCCTTGGTTTGCCTCAGGATCATTTTCATTCTCTAAGGAATAGAAAGGATGGTAAGGTGGGGGGCAAGACAACAAAGAGCACAGCAATAAAAATGTTTTATCCTTTTATCATGGCAGCCACACGGGTATTCTGTATTTTTTCCTTTTCCTTGCATTCTCACGACCAGATTGCAAAGATCTGTTAACTGTAGCCATAAGAAGTGATTTTACTAGGGTAAATAAGATACCTGCACTGGTGCTGGACAGCTATCAGTACTACAGTAGCAGTAACAACAGGCTTCCCAAGCTATCCACATTAAAGCTAGACCAAGCAGCCCAGTGCAAACACCTATTAATTCCACTGTCTGACCACCCTCTCAGTAAAGAAATGCTTCCTAATGTCCAGCCTAATCCTCCCGCAGCACAGTTTTGAACCATTCCCACAGCGCAAATAAAAGCAACAGGCTGGGAAGAGTCTAGTGCCCGTTCCTGTGACTTGAGATAAAGCACGAGCTTCTCCCACCAGGGTCACTCAGCCGGCCGGAGCAGAGGCTGCGCTCCGGCAGCCGCACAGCCCGGGCGGGCGGGCAACACCCAGCGTTACCTTCTCCGGCCGGAAAAGCGGTGGGACCGGGACTGGGGGCATCCCGGCGCCCACCCTTGGCAGCCAGGAGCGCCCAGGACGCGCCCGCAGCCGAGCTCCCCCTCACGCAAGCCCCGCCCCCC